>JAKSZP010004536.1:0-53702 GCA_022478985.1 Massospora cicadina
GGCGAAACCTGTTCAACATACTTTTTCCGCCAATTCCACTCCCACAGAAACCAGCCCAAATGCACACAGGTCCGCAAGACCAACGGCACTGTGGCAACTAACCCTGAGGGGTCAAGGCGGAAGTACACCGCTATTACACCAAATTATATCGCGATATGCCAACAGATCCACAAAAAATTAAAGAATTTATTCAAAATGGTAAGATACAAAGTACACACCAAATTACAATATACTATCCCTTATCACACGGGAGGAGCTTTGGGAAACAATTCGCGGTGCACCACGTAGGAAATGCCCAGGGCCTGATGGGATACCCTACGAATTTTACAAAAATATTTTCAACAAATCGCCCCCTCTATTGGCGTCAATGAACCATAGTTTGTTAGAAACACGCCTATTACCAGGAGGCCATGAATCCTACGTTATAACCTTGTATAAAAAGGGTGACAAGTTAGACCTGGCCAACTGGCGCCCATTGCACTCTCCAACACTGACACAAAAATTCTAACAAAAATTCTAGCAGCTAGATTAGGCGCAATTGCATCTGACGTCCTATCACCCAACCAGTTTGGGTTTATACCAGGGCGTTCAATATGGAACAACATTCACCCTGTTGCAAATATATTTGCCAATCCAAAGCAACTGGTGCCCTGGTCTTCTTGGATCAGGAAAAGGCGTATGACCATGTTAGCTTGCCATACCTAAAAGAATGTCTACATGCCTTCATACTCCCACAAAGATTCATAAAATGGGCGATGCTCCTAACATAATCTGCAACCATGGCTTTATGCGGCCCTGGATTCCTAACAAACAAGATTAAACCACACAGAGGGCTCAAACAAGGGGATCCCCTCAGCCCATTGCTATACAATTTCAGCTTTGACCCACTCCTCCGAGTAACTGACTCACGTCTCATGGGGATAACCGCACAAGGTCAACCAACAGTCAAGCTACTGGCCTTTGCAGATGACTGCGTAGCAGGTATAGCAAACAATGAAGATGCCCGACAGCTGGAACACAATCTAGAGGAATACTCCAAGGTGAGCAATGCATCACTCAACAAAAGGAAGACAGAAATCATCCTCTTAGGCAAATACACAAACAATTGGGCCACAACATCAGAACCTCACACCAACACTTGAAGAAAAAACCCAATTATTACCCACACAACACCTCCCACCACCACTCCTGTCCGACACCTTAAAATCTGGCTAGAATCAGGGGGATATGCTAATGAGACAATGGAAAGTAACCTGTTACAACGGGTATCCAAACGCGTCGCCTCCCTTAAAGGAAGAACCCCAGGACTAACAGGACGAGTTACAGTTGCTAACTCGGCTCATCCTCCCAATACTGTGGTACCAGGCCCATGCGATAGCCTTCTCACCTACCTTTATAACCTCAATTCGCGCGCTTATCCAGGGCTGGCTGTGGCCTGGCTCTCACCCTCCTATACGGATAAAACACTATTTGGCCCACGCTCAAGCGGAGGCATGGGACTAATGGATTTTGAGATCCATGCCAATCACATCCTAGGTACCTGGATAAAGAAAATCCTTGCTCCAGACCTCCCGCAACAACATTGGTCCAGAGCAGCAAGGACTAACTTTGCACAAGCGCTCAAATTAACCAACCCATAGTCCACTCAGACTACTTTTATACCTTGCCAAGCACCCTACTGCAATGAGTCCGCATGGAACCTCCCCTCATTTCAAACATATCCTCCAAACTATCTGCCATATGGGATGGACCATAGAGAACATGGATACTATACAGGGAAGGGGACAATCCAGCCCCCAATTCAAATTAAGAAACCCAGAAAACCACCCCCAGAGAGGATATGCTCAAACAACCCCAAACATAGCTAGGATAGAATACCTAGATATGCTGGACATTCCCTATGATTTAACCACACAGAAAGCAATGTGGAAAATGACACACCACCCACTCCTACAACCAAGGATAAGAGCAAACGCCTGGCGCTGTTTGAGAAGGACCTATAGGACGTCAGACCGCTCCAACTCCCTCCACAAAACATGTGCAGTATGTGGAGGGGATGGATTCCTACATCACCGCCTAGAAACATGCCCCCCAACCAAAGCTATATGGTAGGAAGTCGCACGCCTGCTCAAGATTCAAAACGAACAGGAATTCTCGATATCAAAGAGTATCTTCGCGCTCCAGATCGAGTCACCAATCCCATCTACATTCCGCTCCCTAATAATACCCATTGCAATGTGGACAATACATACGATTGCATTAGATGCGTTCAAGGGCATGGTCCCAACCATTCATGAGATTATTAACAGATTACATGTCCACTTACTAGAGCAATTCCAAGCCTGGCTCTATGGATATATGAGACCAAGACAAAAAGCGCTCATAGAATCATGATTCCCACTCTGGTTCCTCCACACAGACCCTTTCCTTCACACCTGCTCCATAGCAGGGAAACCCCCTCTGAGTAATTCACCAACCCCATACCTGGCAGTCCCGCTGGCAACAGGGGTAACTTGAGTACCCTGGGGTGCCCAATTTTTATATTTTATTAGTTATTCTCTTAGTTTCACATATATTCGGTAATGTCTGTCCCCTGGTCAGCTTACCTCGGTTAAATAAAAAGAAAACTTTCTTTACACTCAGCGTAACTTTCCAAGCAAACCTTTTGAAAAAAGAAGCTAATTTTGATCACCCACAGTAGGTTTGATCTGATGTCCTCAGATTCCCCGCCAGCTTTTCCAGTGTGGGGAAGCGGTGAAACTCTACCTGCCATTTTCAGTCTGGTGAAAAAACGTGCTTGGACTGGATCGCCCAGTCAAACCAAACCCTGGGATAAAGCCTTTTCCCAGGATCTCAACGCCCACCGCACGTGTACCCAAGCGGCACCTCATTAGCCCCTAATGCTCCCCAGAGCAACATGCATTTCAGCCTTAGGATCAACTATAGAAAAGTTTCCCTTACCATGACCAAGCCATTATTGAAATGGCTCAGGAAGTGATGACTCCCGCCAGTTTATTGATTTCCGCCCCTATAAGAGGTATTTTTGACCTCAGCTTCAACTGTAAAGCTGAGACCACCACTGCAGCAACTGCGCCCCTGTTTTCCAGGGTACCCCTCTCCCCACAATTCAGACACAGCTCCCAGTGGATACCATTTTGGTGGTTTATTTCGCCAGTTTGCCCACCCACCTACCCCCTGCAGTGCTCCACCAGGAGCTGATGGATGTTTAAAGCCTGGCTCCAACCCCATCTTACAATTTGTGGTTTCAAATGGGTCCACACTCCTCGCTGGGACTTGGGCATATGTCATGATCAGCCCTGAATTTTGTAAATTGCCTTGTCATTTCACCTCACACACCATCATTCCTTCTGCCCTTGACCATCCGTTCTGGTCCCACATCAAGGGAGGGTGGACAATCTATCCCGTCCTGTTTTGAGTTGGACCACTTGAAAAGTAAGTGCCCTTCCTTATCTGCCTCCAACAGCTCTGATTTTCGTCTGCCAGCTTTTAATCTGCCGCCCACCCCGCGCCAGTTCCAGTATGGGTACAATCCTATCTTCCCCTCCCCCAAAGCCTGCTGCTGCAATTTGCGCCCACAGCCACCAATCAGCCTCCTCCTCGCCTCTGTGACACAAACGTTGATTCCAATCAAGCACTTTATTGGACCCCAGTTTGCTCCCATGCGTCCTCCAATTAAATAATCAAACCTCAGGCATATGCTGATTCCCCAATTCAATTCAACAAAAATCCTTGGTATCTATTGGCTGAAATTGATGAGTCTGGTAATATTATTGAAGAAGCCACTATCCAACTTGAGCGGTTTGTGTATGCTGACCACAACACTAAGCTACTCCCTTGTTTATTTGCCCTATAGAAAAACGCTGAAACATTATGCAGCAACCACCAACTGGCTGTTGAAGCAATGGCTAAGCCAGGTTGTCATCCTCTCCGCAAATCTGTTGCCAAATCAGTGGCGATACTTGCAGGAGGAATCCCTCCTCCCATTATCCCCTCCACCGCCAATAAGCTCCAAAAGAATATGTTTATTAAATCTCACAAAGCCACAAATGACGTTATCTAGCACATGGCAGTGTTTGTGCGGAATCTCAAAGCCAATATTACCTGAACCAATATCGCCACATTTGCAAAGCTCCCCAGTGCATGAATGAAAGCTTAAACGGCTTTTATCAATCACATTGTCTCTTATAGTCAACTTCTATCTTCCTGCCACCCCAATCATCTAAAATTTCGCTCCGCATCCTACTGATGCCCTGACGCCCCTGCTCTCTGCTGTAGCCTGTGCCCTGCTTTGGGATTAAGATGATGTCAAGAATGAGTCCCTGATCCCCCTCCCCTTCTTCCATGATGGGATAAGCGGTTCCCACTGTCCCACCTGGTTGAATGTGTTCGCATTTTGTGTGTTGTCCGCTCATTTTGTGTGGTTCATTCATTTTGTGTTTGGTGAGAATTTATTTATTTTCTCTATAAGTTTCATTAATGTCCGTTCACTGGTCAGCTTACCTCAGTTAAAAAAAGTTAGGCTATCAAGATTGAAATAACTAATAGGCATTATGACAATGAGGCCATAAACCATAATGATTAATAGATTAAGTTAACAGAAGCTTTTTACTGGTGGAGATTAGGGATTTGATCTGCCATTGTAAAGGCTAATAAACAAAATATCAGCAGATTTGCCAATAAAAATATTCAACTTTGTTAATTACCCTTAAAGTTGGGGGCCGCGGAGAGATATTAATTATACTAGCTAATTAAGCTTTGTATCTAAATATTATTTGCAATTTAGAATTATGAAACTAATATAACTTGATGGTGGTATAACCAATTGAAACATTGCATCATGTCAGTTAAAGAGACATTTGAAGTACTTGAAATTTTGGAAAGGTTTTGATGTAACAGAGAACAGTTTGGTTTTAGTTCACAACTGCGCCCATTATTAAGAAACAATTTGCGTTTTCTACATGCACTTTCTTTAATTCCTTTGTTGATAAAGTAATCCCACAGTCACCATTTTGAAACTACTAATGCTCAAAAAAACTTCTCTTTTGCTAATGCCCCTGGAGGAGGTGGTGCCTTAAAAGCCAGAATGTAATAGCATGACTCATGACACAATTGTGGTTACAAATTACTAGAACAAAGATGAAGTTTCTGAGGCTAAATGTATCAACTTGGCTACCCTTCTTGTTCTTAAACATACCTTGTACCAAGTTTGGTAAGGGTAAGTATTCCTAGGTTGGTACCAAGATGTCACAAGATGGGGTTTCCGTCATAAGATCCATGACCTTAGGGTTTTTAATTTACTCAATTAACAAAAATAAGTTCTTACATTCATTGTCAAACATATATTTTAGTCCATTGTGGCATAATAGAGTAAAATCTGTTAAGCTTATCTTCAATATAAACCACAAGTTTGGGACCATCTAGTACTAAAAAAAAATATAAACCACAAGTTTGTGCATATTATATCTATGTTACTATTTTTTAATAGGAATTTGATTTTTGTTCAGATTTGTCTGTTCTATAACAAAATGAACATGCCCTTTTTCACTCTACTTTATAGTCAATCTCATAAACCAAATTTTTATTAGCTGACTTATTTATAATAAAGCTACTAAAACTCTTTAAGATAAATTATTGATCCAACCTCACTGCAGATCATGTTGAGGATATCTCAAACAATATGACCCATTGTATAGATCGGTGTATCCCCTGGTAGGTTGGGACCACCTAGTGCTAAAAACGACACATTGTATACTTTCAAAACACTAGCAGATCCTATTCTGCCATTGGTAGAGTTTGGAACACTATGGATTGGAGCTCTTACTGATATAAACTTCAATTTTACTTTGTCATGAAATCCTCCTTTTTATGTTAAGACAAGTTGTGCCTTTTTAGCTACTTAGCGTGGATGATGACTACATATTTAAAATGTTTGGGCTACCTTGGCATTGGCACCATTGACAGTTATTTATTTCTGTTCATCTTAGTAGAATGTTCCCTGGCTCTCTCCTTTTAGATTCCTTATCATCTCTCCAGGAACAGGAGAGTTACAGACACTCCCCTTACACCTAGACTGAAAAGGGATTTTTTCAGGTCAAAATGAATTGGCTTATGAGAAGGAGAAGGCTGTGAGAACAACAAAAAAAATATACATTGTTGTGGGACGGATGTATGGAGAAGTACAGAACCTTATTTAAACTTGGGAGCTCGTGATTTGAACAATATTAACTAAATAACAACTTCAGGGAAGCTACTATTACAATGGTTAAAAACTTATTGGGCAGAGGACACTGTACTAAGGTCACTAGCAAATTTAGTCTATATAATAAGAATCTGGAATTTAGATAATACAGAATCATGGACCTTTTATTGATCAACAAAGGTTATAATAAATTGAAGTTTAAGAAAATTATATGGTTTATAGAACAATTTTAAGTAAAATAGAACTGTAAAATAGAAATCTCTCTTTCACCTAAATTACTATTTTGAATGAATTTGAAACTTTAGTATTTTAACTCTCAACTGCCTTTCAACCATGCTAAAACATATCTTATGTCGACTAGATTGACACCTGCTGCTCCACCATGTGGCAGCAGGGCACTGCATCCTGGCGTTTATCAGCTGCCAGCAAAACGCCCTATGCTGGCCCAGATAGCTAAAAAAAACTAAGATCTTTATGTCCCACCTTGGGCCCTAGGCCACCACCTTTCACGCTCCCAGGTGGGGCTCAGAAGCTCCCTGGCACTCCCTTAGAGCAACCTGCATCTTTTCCTTTGGGTTGAGTATGGGAACCTCTTCCCCTATGCAAGCGCGCCCATCATCAAGATGGCCACAGCGGTGTACAAACCCACCAGTTTTATAGATTTCCGCCCATTCAAGGGGTACTTTGATTTTAACTTCTCATGTGAAGCCCAGGCTATGGCGGCAGAACAGCTGCTTTAATTCACAAAAACACAATACAAACCATCCAAACTCAATTTCTGGGTGAGGCCACACTGGTGGGCCTATTCACTGGCTTACCTTCCCACATAACCCTGAAGCATCTGCCATGAGATCACAGAGGGTTGACTGCCTAGGGTGTTGACCAAATGTTGCAGTTCATGGTTTCAAATGGCGCCATTCATCTCACTTGGCCTTGTGCATTTTTGATGATCTTCCCCTTTGGTTGTGACACCTGCCTCACAATACCCCCACGTCATGATCAGATCCTCCCTGAGCATCCCTTTTGGGCACACATCAAAAACAGCTGCACCATATGCCCCTGTGCTTTGCTCTTGACCACTCAAAGTTCAAGTGCCCAGAACTTTCTGCAAAAGCTATTTCTGCTGCTCCTCCCTCTGGCGTAACCCCAGCCTCTGAGTTTACTAAATCTTTTTCTTGGGGATTAGTCCTCTCTCCCCAACCTTAACCGCCGCAGATGATGCTCCCACCAATCCGCCCAACCAAGTTGCAACCGCCTGAAAACACCTGAGCATATGACAACTCATGCTTTAGTGGAATTTCCATGGTCCACTGTGCGCGGCCAATCAGTAGAAACCACCTCATAAATTCCTTTTGGTGGACCAGCGCTGGTCATGTCAAATTTTTCCAAGGTGTTTAAATGGATTGATGATTTATACCGCCCCTATGGAATTAATCTCAACTTTAACTGGTTAGAATTCTTAATACAACCCACAATTTGACCCTCATCACCGTTTCCATCCTCATGACGGATTCCCAAATTACAAAAATATTCACCTAAAGGCTGTCAATGCAGCCGCTGCCCCACATTTCCCTTCTCCTCCAAACACTTTATATAACGATTAATCCACTTTGTGAGGGTTTTCCTATACCTAACTTCCCTGTAGATTTCCCAAGAATGTCAAATTCAATATTGAAGGGATAGCTTTTGCAACTGACCGTGCATGCATCAATACAAAAAGATTTCCTCCTTATGTCTCCACTACCATTTAAACCTGCCAATCAATTTTATCCTTTACATTTTTACTTAAACTTATAACTTTTTCTGAATTCCATTTTCACCCAATATGTCAAGATGATGCACACTGATGGCCTCATTGATGAGGAGAACTCTCACCACTTTCTTCTTCTGTCGCATTCTCCTGATGCTCCAACCCCCTTTTATCTGCCTTTGCCCACTAGCTAAAACTGGTTCTAGATGAAAATTCCCCCAATCCCTCTTCCCCTTATAGAATGATGAGTTAAAATCTATATACAAGTGCCTGAGTTGGTACAGACCCCAAATTATATTGTAGGATTCTGGTCAAGGCGCATTGCTCATTGGCTGGCTTAAAAAAGATTCCAAATAATTTGGCTTGTATTTATATTAGGAGCTAGCTTAAATATTATATTGGCTGTAACACCTTCAAAGTTTGGAAGAAGGTGGCAATTTAAGATTAGATGATAAGTTGGAAAATGCACATAATATTGGGAGGGTTAAAACTAATAAAATGGATTGTATCTGGGTAGATTGAGCTTTTAACTACGTTTATTATTGCATTTAAACCACAAAAAATGAGATGATCGCCTGATAGATAGTTAAGACTTATTTACTAATTTGTGATTGAGGTTATAATATGATCCCAACTCTAGTATTACGTTTGCCCTAAAAAGAATGCACTGTAATTGACCCCACGACTTCCCATTTAACCCCTTTTTTGAAAAGTCAACTCCCTCAACAACCTCATTATACAATAGTCAAAGATCATTATCATGAGTCTCAGTTGAATCTTGAATAAAGCAACTCAACTATATATTATTTTCCTAATTCTAACTTATAATCAATTTTATTGTTAAGTCTAATTAGCTGTTTTATGGACTTATAAAGTTGAAAATTGTATCAGCTACCTACTAACCTGAGCGCTTAGTGTGAAGAAGTACTCACACTACAAAAAGTGGTGCTCACTGCAGGGGGTAATAAGATTTAAAGTTTAATTGAGGTACGCTGATAGGGGATGGACATTACCAATACTCATTGAGCAAAGGAACCAAATGAGTGAAACAACAAAAAAAAGCAAACCCTTCAACCAGGTGGGGAGCATAATACTGCTACCCACAATGGAAAAAAAGGAAGGGGGTCAGGAAGCTTTGCTACAGGCTTTTTGCTCATGAAAGGATCACAAAGGTTGTAGTAGAGGACAAAAATGGAGAGCCATGGCGTTGGGGCATCAGCGTGGTGGGGGTAAATGTGAGTGAAATATTGGTTAACTTTCTTAAGAGCAGCTTTAAAGTCTGCTCAACTAATTTCATGACGTAATGTTCATCTTGAAGGCGGGCATCTGGGAGTTGAGAAAAGTTGGATATATTTTGCCAGATGATTTATTAGATGGGTTGAATGTTGGTAGTTTTGCAACAAGCAGACAGCGTCAAGGGGCATCATCTTTCAATTTGTTGATTTTTTCCTGTGCTGCTTTGGGGAAATCTAAGAGAAGTCAATTGTGTTCAGCCCTTGATGCAATTAAAGCAACTGATTGGGCCACTGCTTTGTGGAGGTGATGGCAATGCGGTGAGGCCACCGCTGATAAGGTGAGCTGGTGGTCACTTTGATATGGGATGTCATTAAGTTTAGGAGCAAAGCATCTGGGAAAGAGGGCGTTATCAAAATTAGAATTATAAAATTTGGCCCATTAATAATAATTCGGGCTGAGAGGTTCCCAGATTTCTTATTTGTGATAATTTTACCTGATTCATCAACCTCGTCCAATAGGTCCCAAGAATTCTGGTTCACAAGAATAGTGAAGGCTGAATTTGGGTTAGAAGTAGAATGCAAATGGATGAATACTTGGGTGCAAATGTTGATCCAGGACTGACTCTGATTGTCTGGGATGAATTTAGGTTGGTGAATATGGTCAGATGATTTGGTGGGGCAGATTTCCCACTCTGGCCATTGAGCGAGAATGTTGGGTGGGAGGGGGCAACAAGACTCCCCATTCAAATAGCGCTGAAAAGGGTTCAGAATTAGCAACAGGTGATTCAGCATGGGGCAGGACCTTTTAAAGTGCTAAAGTTTAAACAGAGGGACAAATTTGGTGACCATTATCAACATGAGACCAAAAGAAATGCTCTGGCACCGCTGTGATACAAGTATGGGCGATTTGTTATGCTATGGCAGGATGGTGTGGGATTATGGTGGCAGTGGTGTGAGAGGGCAGCAAGTCGCTCTCCATCAGAGGGAACAGTGAAGATAAGGTTGAGCTGAGTATCATAAGCCTAAAGCCCCGCCATCAACTGTTTGTAAAATATTTGGGGTGTGAGGTGGGAAGGGAGAGATTCAAATGACACCACTAGTGTGTTGTCTTAAAGGGAGACGAGTAATGGGTAGTTAAAATGGGAATGTTTTTGCAAATGTGGGAGTCAAAGCTGCTGCTTCAGCGCCTCTTCTGTCTGAAAGCCTATGTTTAAATAGCCTTAAAAAGGCGGAAATTGATAAAGCCAGTCAGTGCAAATACAGTGATGGCAAGTTAGATTAATGATTTGTCAGCATATGGGAATAAACGCCTATAGTTGACATAGAGGCAGAATTAAATATTGGAATGAGGAGGGCAAGAGGATGGTGATGAGAAGGGTGGATGCGCGCAAGGTGGAACGCTAAGTCCCATGTGGGGACAATTTGGCTGGAAGAGGTTGGCAGGCTGTTTGAGACATCCAAATGCGTTTGTCCACAGGTCAGAAAACACTAGGCGGTGGAGCACCGCTGCTCCACACTGGAGAAGCAGGAGGCAGATCTGAGGACATCAATAGGAAAATGGGCGTGGCCAGATGGCAGTGGTAAAATAAACTTTTTTATAAAGTTTACTTAAAAGTGAGATAAAGTGGAAAATAAAAAGTTTTTACAAGGGGGATATTAGCAAAAAAATAAATTAGATCTTATAATGGACCCAACCTGGAAGGAAGAGATGGTGAGAATAATCAATAAATTGTTTATGTTAATCCTAATAATCTAATTGAATGGCCCTGCAGGAAGTTGGATTTCAATATTCCCTCAATTTGAGAGCATTGAAACTTATATGTTCACCATGAACATCTGAGAAAGATTAAAGATATGTTACTTTAGTGATTCTGGCTTTTTAGCCATGAACAATTTGATTTAGTGCTCACTTTATTTCTATTGTCAGCAGAATCAGGACCAGCTGATTCAGAAATATAAAAATTTATGCTCTCTGAAACATCATCAAATACTACAACAAGAAAATAACCTATCTCAGATTAGAAATATCTTGTAGTGCATCTTTAACTCACCCATCCATAAATTCCTAGTTAACCATTTTGTCACTATACTCTAATCATAGAAGTGTTTGACAGAAATCACAAAATGTGGAAATGCTGTGGGACCAGAACTAGAGATTTGAAGCCAGTTTACAAGGCATCTGCCAGGCATTTTACAAAAAAAATCTTAGTGTCCAAATTTTACAATGATTGGATGAATATAAAAATTGGTTAAATCAGAACGTGTTGGCTATAAGATATTAGACTTAAATAACTGCAGAGTTACTAAAAAATGGAAAAAGAGATGTATGAATCATAGAGGAGGTTAAACGTAGCTGTGTTACTCCAGGAGACATTAATCAACAGGATAAGGCAGTTGAGGCACTTACCTAATGCACCCATCGTGAATGAAGGTGTCTACACAGCATTTGGGAAGCAGCATCAAGACCATTGACCACCTCCTGAAAGAACTGCAACAAATTAAAAATCAACAAACAGCCATGCAGAATTGTATAAAATAGCTGAGTTTATTATTACGTCTAAACAACAATTGAGTGGAGACCTCCTTCATTCAAGCAATATCTATGACGCCATATCTTTAAGCTTTGTAACACAGACTTCCCATAAGAATGTTTGGAGAACTTGCATGCTAGTGTGAATGACATGAAAAGAAGTTTCACTTAATTTAGACAGAATTAACTAGCAGTGCCTTCAAGAGCAAAGGCCATACCAGTTTAGAGCGTCAAATTGAAGGTGAGATACACTATGTTAGATGCTGCCTCATTAATACATGGCTACTGCTCGCCCAGAGCTCTTGGAGGAAGAATCCTCAGATGAAGAGATTACTCAAGAGCCATTTCGATAACCTAATTATTCAGTAACAAAAATCATTATTTACTTTGCCTTCCTCTGCGTAGACCCCAGCTCCTGAATAGAGTCACCTTATGCTAGTAACCCAGGGCCTCATGTTAGTGCTGTGTCAATGACATCCATATCAGGAAGCCTATATCCAGGATTCCAGTGATTTAATCCAGTTTATCTTCCTAAAATTGACAATCACAGAAATTTACAGTCATTCATGAGAGAAAAAATGATTTTTAACAGAGCCAATGAGTTTTTTGAGCAATACTATGATTAACTGTTTAGATGACCAGAGTCAGTATTTGATCATTCCCTACTTACCAGAGGATCATTGGACCTTTGATTATGTAAAAAGCGCAGTTTACAAAAGTCTGGGAGCCCCAGATGCATGGCTACTAAAAGGATGAACTTATGACCATAAAGTTCAAAAAGAATAAAACTATTACTAACTTTGTTTTATGCCTTTACCATGAGGCCCAGGTATTGCTGGGTGCTAAAGCCATGGTGGACTTTGGCATCAATATTGCACTTCAAAATGCCACCAAAAATATCACAGTATTGCACCACTCTTTATTTTTAGTGTTTGTGATATAGATACACTCTTCATAATTTAATATCTGAAAAGTGCATAATTACATTTGAACAGCTCAATGCTTATTCTAACCCGGTCAATCCCCACAAGTTAATTTAAGCAGAGGTATTGCATAGGCCTTCCCTCCACATTCGTTAAACTACAGCTATTGCCACAATTTAGCTATAATAACTTGTTGGACCTGTAATTTATGGGGAATAATGCTGACCCATACCCTAATTGACGCCCTGAGGTGAGCTTTATGACCTCTCAAGAGGATGTTAGCCAGGAAAAAAGAATCTCTTCAGTAGAAAGGGGAAGCTCTAATGCAGTTATCATATATTTTTTCCCAAAGACAGGAGTAAAGTTTAACTCATCCTCATATCCAAGAAACTGATAAAAGCATTCACACAGTGACTACCATCACCGGAAGTCAACAAGCAGGCATGGAACAAGAGGGACAAGAAGTTTACTTTAGACCTTACACTTCCCAGATCTCTGAAAAACATCAATATAGATATAAAAGAGTCTTAATCCTTACCTATAGAGAGTCAAAGTCGCCTTACCAATTGTGACCTTAATAACCCACTTCACTGATTTAAGAGAACAAATTAAGACATGATTAATGAAATTAATATTCCATCTATACTTTTATGCTTGGCATAACTTTCCAAGCAAAATTACATGAATTTATAAAACAAATCAAATTTTCCTGTTGTAGTTTCACTCCAATGTCCTCGTATTCTCCGCTGGCTGCTCCAGCGTGGAGCAGCAGTGAAACTCCCCCACCATTTTCCATCTGGCAGGAAAACGCGCTAGGACTGGTTCACTCAGTCATTCCAAACCTATGGGACGATTTGTTCTGCCCAAAGACCTAGATGCCCACCTTGCTTTTACCCAAGTGGTACCTCGCTGTCCCCTAGTGCTCCCCCGGAGCAACATGTGCTACTGCTTAAGGGTCAAATATTGGAAACTATTCCCATACCATGACCAAGCCATTATCAAAATGGTACAGGAAGTGATGACATCTGCTGATTTTATTGACTTCTGCCCCTACAAGGGGTATTTTGACTACAGCTTCACCTGCAAAGCTGACGCTGTCACTGCAGCAACTGTGCCCCTGGTATTCCAGGGCACTCCTCTCCCCACAACTCAGACTCAGCTCCCAGTGGACACCACCTTGGTGGTTCAGTTTACTGGCTTGCCCACCCAACTCCCCCTGAAGTGCTCCACCAGGAGCTGATATATGGTTTGGCAGCCTATGGCTCCACCCCATCTTACAATTTGTGGTCCCAAATGGTGCCACACAATTCGGTAGGCCTCAGGCATATGCCACAATCAGCCCTGAATTTAATAAAATCGCGGTGTCAATTCCACCATGTACCATTATTTCCTCAGCGCCTGACCATCTGTTTTGGGCCCACGTCAAGGGCGGGTGGATGATCTGTCCATCATGTTCTGAGTTAGACCACTCAAAACGCAAGTGCTCCTCAGCCACTTTCAATGGATTGGACTACTCACCCGCTGACCTCCAATCTGTCACCCACCCTGTACAAGTTCCAGCATGGGGTAAAATCCTACCTCCCCCACCCCCAAAGCCTGTTGCTGTGGCTGCACCTGCAGCCACCAATCAGCCTCCTCCTCACCCCAATGCCTTAAACAATTCCACCAATCAAGCATCAGATTGGATCCCAGTTTGATCCCATGCTTCCTCAAATGATTCAACCAAACCTCAATCGTATGCTGGTTTCCCAATCCAATTCAACCAAAGCCCATGAGAAAATTATTGGCTGAAATTAAAGAATCAGGTAAGCTCATTGAAAAACCATCTCTGCAAATTGAGTGGTTTGTTAATGCAGAATGGGACGCCTGATACCCCCCTTGACTTTATACCCCACAGCCAAACACCAAATCAATTTGCAGTGATCACCAGCTTACAGTCAAAGCAGCTGCAACACCAGATTGTCATCCCCTGCGTAAAGCTGTCACTAAATCAGTAGCGGTGCTTACAGGAGGAATTCCACCTCCTGTTATCCCCTCAACCTTAACTCCAAAGAGTGAAATCACGGTGAACCAGCTATACAAAAATGCAAACTATGCTATCCAGAACGTGGCAACTATAGCATGGAATCAAAAGCAAAAATAAGTTGAACCAACATTGCCACGTTTGTTAAACTCCCAGACACCCGCATCAAACCTGAAAAAGCTTTAACTAATATCTCATTGCCATTTATCTAGCTTGCAATTTCCCTGAAATTCCAATTATCAGTGATATTGAACCCCATGCCGCAGATGCCCCAACACAATTACTGTCAGCCATGACACGCACTCTAATATGGGAGGAAGAAGCTGCTGCCAAAGAGGCTGCTGAAGATGAGCCCCCTTACCCCCCCTCCCCTTTCACCATGGAGGGATAGACGGTTTCCGCTGCCCACCTGGATGGTTGTTTTTTGACCCAAATCATTCAATTTGCTCACTAAAGCGTTTTGTTTGAACCATCTAGTTATGTTAGTTTTAGTCAGTTTTAGTTCCGGTAATGTCTGTCCCCTGGTCAGCTTGCCTCTAATACATATTATATTCCATCTATACTTGCAATAAAAGTGGATTTACAATTTCTAATTGTACTTATATTTGTATTTGCATAAACAAAGTTCAAGTGCAACCCACTGTTGACAGCGATGCTCTGTGAATGTAATATTTAATCTTTTCTCAAATTGATTAAGACTTTTATAATGTATCCCACCTCTAATAATATGTAACATCTGGGCCTATGAGTACTACAATTGAAGGGAAATATAGCATGCTACCTTTGAGGTTTAGCTCCTTGCAGAACAGCGCCCCTGCTATATTACTTTCTCAATGATAATTACAAATATCTTTTCAGTGCTATCTTTCTAATGTTTTGTGAGCTGTTTTGAACTATGAGGAGGTTACATTTACTATCCTAGGTCAAACAACAATCCTCCATGACTTGAGGGACAATCACCTTCTCTAACTCAAAGAAATAACTTCATTAATGTGGCTTACAATGATGGTGTAGTCACTATCTGTTACCAGCAAATGGGCCACAAGATTTCATCCACATGCCACCATCATTGAGAATAATGACATTATTTTTTAAGCCTCTATCAATTTTGTTATATACCTTGGAGAACAGCATGTGGTGTCCACCAGGATGATCTTAAAGCTACCTGAAGCATTGTTAAAGAAATTTACTCTTGGCAATGGTCAAGGGATGAACCTTTTGCTTCTACTGGAATAATCTCATCTGGCCATCAGAAGATCTGTGTATTACTTGCCTACATAAATTCCTCAAACATGTTTTTCAAGAGAGGAAGATTTTCACGTTTATAGGTTTTATACCACTGGAAAAAAATGGTAAGTAAATGATTTTGGAAATTTATTAGAGTTTGGTTTAATAAGCCATATCTACCAAATTATGCAGTCATTAACCTAAGAAACTTCATAGACTAACTGAGGATCATAAAGACCATACAATGGCCCTCAGACGCAAATATGCTCAAGTATTTGTGATGGATGACTATGACCTTAGATGCGCTGTGTGGATCAAGAATCACGTTGGCACTGGGGATGCAAGGCCCATTCAATAAAAACAAATATGTAAAGGCAATTCCAGTGATAAGGAGAGAGAAAGATTCAGAGAAGCTCAAATGTCACACAGTGGATGCACCTTTATGCAGCCCATGGGCCAGTCTAATGCTCATAGTTAAGATAAAATATGGATATAGTAGAGTTGTCATTGATTATTGACGCTTTATTAATATACAAAAAAGATTTTTATCCTTTGCCTTATATATTTGACTTCTTAAACCAATTATGAGGAGCTAAATATTTTACAGCTTTATACCTCATTAGTGAGTATAGAAAATCAGTCTGCCTCCTGAAGACCAGGAAAAGTGTGATTATCACCTCTCAAAGGTTAAACCAACTGTTGGGACCATCTAGTACTAAAAAAAAGGTTAAACCAACTGATTTACTTTTTAGAGACTGTTCAATGAAATGGCCGCCTTACAGCGGACAATTAACACTATCATAGGAGACTTGAAATGAGTTGCATTTAGAGTTAACTCAATGATATATGTGTTTTTAAAATCGTCTACTCAACATATAGCGCACCTGGAAGAGGCCTTATGGAGGTAACTGATTCAGTTTAAGATCAAGCCTATAAAATTTCATTTTTTATGCTCCAAATGGAACTATCTGGGACACATTGTCAATAAATTGAGAAATATGGACAAAGCCTCAAAAGCTTGATGCTTTCAACTGCATTAGAGAGCCTGAAAGTAAGCAAGATGTCAAGTATACCTTGGGGTGGTTGGTACTGATAATTAATAATGGGATTTGCACAACTTTCCGATCCTTTACTCCATCTACTTTGAAAAGGAATCACCTTCCAATGGTCATAAGATCGCATAGACTCCTTCAACTGGCTGCAGAAAGTCTTGACTGAAGCCCTCATTCTAAAATACCTTAACTTTGATCATCCCTTTGTAATGCACTCTGAAGCTTCCTCATGTCTATAGGGGCTGTACTTTCATAGATAGGGGATGGTGAGGAAACATCTAGTAGCCTTCTGCAGATGTGTCCTAGGAAAGAATGAACGCAATTAAAAATAACTAAGTGAAAATTCTTAGTCATTATATATTTATTGTAATCAATTTTAAGTCTTCATATGTGGGACAAAGTTCAAGATTGTTACCAAACATGCTTTATTTATGATGGTTATATAATCTAAAAAGAACTCAAAGGTTGGTAGCTTAATGGGACTTAAAAACTGCAGGCCTAAGACTAAAATTATTCATTGCTCAGAACATACTCATCATAACGCTGACGGACCTTTGTGACATTCCATTAATACCAGAAGTCACTCCATTTGTGGATCAACTTTTTTCAAAAAAATGAAAACAAATAATTACTTCAATGATATTATTTATTCATTGCATGTTAGATATGCTCATGAAGAACACCAAAACCTGAGATGTGCAATTTTCTTAAATTGTGGATAGCAACTAAAGTCTATATCCTTACTTTCAGCTCATCTGGAGATAAGAATGCAAGCGCATTGCGTTGTGGGCCATGAACATTGCTTAAAACCTTATAGAAAATTCAACAATGGTATTATTGATAGTTCTTATGGTTTGAAATTTAAGATGTGTTAACAAAATTTCAAAAATGTCAGGCTACCAGCCTTATAAGCCCACAACTACTTACCATTTAGTAAAGCCTAATCAGGATGGCATACAGTGTCTATTGACGTTCTAGGACCTTTTCTGACTAGTGTCCTTGACTATAAATACACCAAAGTAGCAATCATCTCACTAAGTTGATTAGGGATTGGCCTCTAAGAGATCTTGGCGCTATATACTGCAACGGTTATAATAGAACAGTTAATACACTAGCATGGCTGTCTATAAGTTATCCTCATGGACAATGTCACAAATTTTACATATTGAGTTAATACTAAGATAATATGAGCTAATGAGAATTTTACATATTTCTTATCATCCCATTATCATCCCAAGGCCACTGAAATGGTGGAACATTTCAATCATACCTTAGAAAAAAAAAGTCTTTGAAAGTTTACCAACAATTTTCATCACAATGAGCCATCTATGTTGACCCCACTGTTTTTGCTTACAATATCAGCTACCACATTAGTGTTAGATACTCACCTTTCCAGCTTTTGTACAGTTGACAACCTGCACTACTACTATTGTTACATTCCATAATTACTGACAAGGACAAAATTTTGACCTCTGAATTCTTTGATCGCCTGGTGGAATCCCTAATTAATAGCCAACTGATGCCTATGGAGCAGCCTCAATAAGAAAAAAATTAATCAGAAGGAGAGATATGGCATGCATAGTTTTACAGTGGTGAGCTTTTCAATTTGGAACTAAGTCACTTACTGTGATATTTGTGGATTTGGTAAGATGCATAAGTTGGCTACATTATATATAAAAGGACCTTACATTATAACTGATTGGGTCACTGCAAAAGCATATGTTGGATTTCAAACTGAAATCCAAGTTCAGGTACTTTAAAGGCGTTGATTTTATTAAATTTAAGGTCTAGAGTCATCTTAATGAGATTTCTCGCTAAGGAATGAAAATATAATTTCAACTTAATAGGTTGAATTAAAATAGATCTGTATTCAAGATATCTTTAATATTTTGAGTCAAGAATATTTATAGGGTGTGATTTAGTAGGTTTTCAAGGTGATAGACGTGTCACTGATGAGAAAAGATCTTTATCATTAACAGAAGATTGGAAACATTTTGTGAATAAAAGTAGCCCTTATCAGACATGTTCTGATTATCAAAAGTTTTGATTTTTGAATGGAACCTTGGGGAATTGGATTCTGTTTTATACAGCGAAAAATCTCCTAAATTGGATGAGAAATCATTAAACTTAGAGGGTAAATCATTAGACCCAAATTTAGGAGAATTAAGGTGAGATTTGGATATTTTAGTGGATTTACTGACAGCATATATTATTCAAAGTTTGATTTAGGGACATATAGTTAAATTGTGTTCATGTCAAATTTCTTAGACCCTATTACAAGACTAACAACTTTTCCATCTAAGATTAATTGGTAAATAAAATAAAGGGGAAAGTTTTGGATAATCATTGACTTGATTACTAGTTTGTATATTGGAGTTAAAATACAACCCCAACTCAAATATTAAATTTTACCCTAAAATGGATTTCACTGTAGTTGACCCTATGAATTCCCATTTAAACCCTATTTTGGCAAGTCAACTCCCTCCCAAAAAGATTTAATTTTATAATAGTCAATGATCTTTATCAAGAAGTCTCAGTTGATCTAGAATAAAGTTATTTGACTATATGTACTATCTGCATAATTCTGATATAGTGTTTCTTTTTATTGTTGAGTTTAAATGGGTATATATATGGAATTGGAAGTTTAGAGCTGGATCATCCAACTGTTAGACTTGCACATAGCGTGAATAAGTACTTGCACTACAGCACCTAACCAATAAGGAATGCATATAGTACTTTTACTATGTTTTATTGGCACCCTGTGTTATATAAAGGGGTCTTAATAAAGCCAGAAGTTGCACCTGATGCTGTGTGGGGACCTGGGATATCTTTGAAGAAAAAGAGGATACTCTTAAGGACATGGGATTATGAGGTGCAATAGAATATCTTTCTGTATTACATCAACTCTAGATCACTTCATGTCTTTGTACTTAACACTAGAAATACACTGATTGTAGGACCACAGCTAGGGAAGGAGTGTCGGAATGCAGGGGATAGGGATGCTTCTGGTGCTAATGGCTGGAATTCAACAATTATTTGTAGGGGAAGTTACACTCTCTACTGCTGATTTATTGTTTTGTAGGGGGCTATTCAACCACTTATATATAAAAATGGAAAACTTATAATAACAGGAAAATTTAATTTTGATATATGTCTTTTATTAAATGAGGAGGGGGTGAATAAAGAAAACCCTCTTGATATCCAGCTGCTAAATATTTAAGTTTCATTGAGGCTCAAAATGAGTCTGACGAGAATTTCTTATAAGCTAGGCGCATCTGAATTAGGTAATATGTACTGTTGATCTATTGGATCTCTTAAGACTCACCTTGCTTCAATGTAAGGGAAGATAGTGAATTGACAGCCAGAAAGATGAACCCATGAGGAAGGGGTTTAATATATTTAGATTAATCAGGAAATGGGAAAATATTTTCACCAGGTGGGTCCCCTTCAGGGATATAAAAAGGGCCTGTAAAAATTTACTCCGTTGGGTTGATTATTGGAGGTCAACCCTAGTAATCTTTCTACTGAACAGGTTCAATTTCCTCATGCACCTCGCGTTGTAAATATATATATATAATTTGATAATAGTATGACGATAATTATCTGTAGTTGAGTTAGAATTATTTTCAGGCCCAACGCTTTGGCCAGTATTTCCAATTAATACTGGATATCATACTCTTAGGGATTTGTTCCCTGTAATTCTGTCCTCTAGATCTTTGTTAAGATCCTCTGATGGCAGTCTCCTTTGGCCCAACACACAGTCAGCAACAATCCCTTAGCCGTGGTTCCCTTCATCTCTAGATCCCCACTCAGATCTCTACTCTTCTCTGAGAGTCTACCATTTATTGCCTTCTGCAATAATATCCTTGAGATGGAATCTTCACGCTAGATGCTGATAGTCTAACTATTACCAAATCTACAATAGAACTAATAATGTTCTAAAATAGTAATATCTATGTTCTTGTCTTTTAATGTCTATATGTCTATATGTCTATATTTATTAGAGTGAAACCTAGGGAATTTATAGGGTATTTAGATGTCTAACCCTCAGTTGACAACTCTTCAATGAAATGGCAGCTGTTGCCATTAATCACCCTTCTTCATCTCAGCAGCGATGGTCTTCCCCATCCTGACAGGATTCCGACTTTGGACATCCTCAAGACCCTAAACAAAAAGAGTTGAAAACGTGTTCCTAATGTTTTCCTCTCAATCCAAGAAAATCAACCATAATTGGCTAGAGACCCGCTTAGATAATGGGACTTTTTACCCATTATGGCAGATCACTTCACCAACAAATTGATTTGCTAGTTGCAGGCAGCATCACTCGCCTTGCAACTCATTAAACATTCCCAATCAGTTGGTGATGAAACCTGACCAATCCCAATTGATACACCTTATAGTTAATTACTATCAGATGCCCTTATTTTGTCAGCCGCTCTGCCCGATGAGATATTAGGTATTCATCTTGATCAATCCCCAATGGATACAACTAGACAAATATCCTAAAATCCCCCAAATGTAGTTCCTCCAAAATTTTAGTCAACCAATTTCCAATTCACTTCGCTTTAGGGATTTTTCCCCTAGCAATACCAGGTAATCTAGCAGGCTGGGAATATGGGCAAAAATCCCAACACATCCCCCTCTTGCCTAGATTTCCAGCAAGAAAAGGACTGGGCATGGAAACACCACTTTGGACACCTGGTTGAATACTTCATTGGTTCAAGCAGAGTACACTCATTAATACTCAACGCTGCTTGGGATGACCTTTGGCAAATGCATTCCTCCTCTTCCTCCTCGCTACCACCTACTCAGATCGCGGTCCCCATGACCTCTTGTCATGCCAGGTTGATTGATTTACTCATGACAATATTTTTCCTGGGATCCAGTTTTCCCCCTGTCAGGGTATATGACCCGCTGTCATATTCAGGTTTCTTAGTCCAGCGTCCTCAAATTCCTGATTCTCTCCTCATCCTAGACAGGAGACTCTTGCCATTGATGTTCATTTTGCGGCTTGATTAAGAATACTTATTTATGTTCACCTTCGTTATTTCGCTCATAACCTCTTGGCTGTAAGTCATTATTCCCTTGGAAATCTTATTTTATTAATTTTATGAAATTAATTTCCCAAAATTGGAGCTTAATAGAGTGTAGGGTGCATAATGTCAACTTCTATATCAGTCTGACATCCCCCCTCTAGTCCTGCTCATATGTCAACCTCAGAATCTCGTTATCAGTAACTTCTAAACAGTCTATCAGATTCAGACCTCTGCCTCTTCCAGCAGATGAGTCAGAATGTTTGGTGGACCCTCTTATATGGTCCTTATAGGACTCATATGCCTAGCTTGGTGCAAGGGGCTAGTCCTTCCATTGAGTTACCAGAAACGGTATCCAATCCCACTGAAACCAGGCGTGCCATCATTTTGAATAACTCCTGGATGACTCTTCCCTTACAGTCAATCCCTGAGTTGAACTTCAAAACCCTTCTGGATTTGGCTCTTTTCACTGAGGCTCCGAACATCATCATCAATGCTCTGGAGGTTATGCTGACTGCTTTAAATCGTTCATTCCTGGCTGGGTTGGATTTGCTCCCTGAGTTCCTCTTCCAACTCAGTCAATTTTACCAACCCGCGGTGCTGGTTTCTGAGCTTTCAATAGGGAACAGCATTCATTCTGAGCTCCCCTATTCTGAACTTTGAGCGCAAGTCACTGAGGCATTGTCATTAGCACTGAATCACTTGGATCTGGACAACCTTTTGGAGCAGGATACTGCCGCTTATGCTCTCCACTTTGCCAGCCAAGTTCTTAAAGTTGGTTGACGAAGCTTCCAGCCTCACCTGACTTTCATTGGTCATTCAGCTTCAGCTTCCGCGAAGCCTGTTGTTGTCATTTACAGAATGCAATCCATTCTTTGCATGACTACCTCTTCTCTGGAGCTTCCCATCGCTATCTTCCATTGATGGCGCTAATTGATGGTATGATTTGACAACCTTCCTCAAGTATTCCTTCTTCTCTGCCAGCTCACATGTCCGGTGTTCTTGATGAGGCCTATCAGCAGGCACTTAAGACAAATCTTTCAGCTCCAGTGCCATATTGGGATTACTTAGGGTTATTTGCCAATTGCCTCTTCCTTTATTGCTGTTTTCCACCCTGCTCCAGGGTTTCATTATTGGCATCTTCTGACACATCTATTTCCCTTCCCCTAGTCGCGTTCTCTCAGGGCTCAGCGTCAGCTCAATGAACGTGGTTTCAAGTAGGACTCGCCCTTGCAAGTGTCCAATTGCATATCTCTTCAACGGGCTATTCCTTCCTACTGTGATCCATCCTCCCTCCCCCAAGATGCGACATAGGCGAATCATCCCCATACTGAGGACAACCAATAAAAATAAAAATTAAAAATATATTGGCTTTTTTATTTATGCATTTATAAATTTTTCCCAATATCCTTTATCAATGTTTTATCTTTATTCTTCTTTTCTCCTATGGTAACTTGACCTTGTTTCAGTTCAGAGGTCCATCTTTTCCCCTAAACTGGATCCTGGGCACTTAAACCTACCAGTTTTCTATGGTTCAGCGGTCCTTTTTTCAGACTCAACCATCTAGATTGGTTCAGAGGACCTTTTTTCGGACTTGACCTAATCATTAGGACATGACCAACTTAATGATTCATTGGTCCTTTGGGAACTTTTTTTATTTTTTTCTTTGATCCACCGCTTTAAATACTTAGCGTGGACTTGATTTACTACTCTTCCATCCAAGAGATTCTTGATGGAATAAGCATCAGTTGCCATCTTAGCAATTACTTTGAATGGACCCGACCATAATGCATCTAACTTGTTTCTTCATCCAAAACCATGCATATCATAATAGATGACTCTTTCTCCTATTTGATATTCTTCTAATGGCAGTCAGTTCTTATCATCCGTCAATTTCGCTCATATCATTTTCTTCAATGTAGTATTGAATGTTTGTGATTGCATATCAATCAGGATACTCATCTTTCAGTTCAGGTATTGTTTGGTACTTATCCCCAACGTAGGTTCTACTACTGAATATAATATTGGTGGTAACGCGGCTTTCCTCCCATAAAGTAATTCAAATGGCATCTTTCCCATCGCCATATGATGACTGATGTTGTAGGTGAACATCACCAAACTCAGGTACATTCCCCATGCAGAAGTTCTCCCTGCAACTAGCTTCCTCAGCATCGCAGCCAGCGTCCTATTGACCTGTTCTACCAGTCTGTTCATATCCAGCTGGTATGGTACTGACACAACTCCCCGGATCCCCATTATTTTGTTTAGCCTCAGGATCACATGGGACATGAAGTTGGTCCCATTATCGCTCAGTATAACTTGTGGACATCCATGCCAGTATACTACTTGATCCAGGATGAATCTCGCAGTACTGATAGCATCAACTCGGGTTAATGCTTTCATTTTGACCCATCTCGTCAGATGATCAATGGCTACTATGATGTATTTCACACCTCCTGTACTCATCACCAACGGTCCCTACACATTGATAGACACCATGTGCCATGCAAATCCAGGTCAGACCAGTCAGTATCCAGTTGTATTCTTGTGTGGTTTATGCAGTTGGCATTCCACGCAACAATCCAGATGGTTCACAACATCATAATTAATCAATTTCCAGTAGTACTAGCAAATATGGTTGGTCATTTTTCTCAGGCCTCCATGCCCAACAACCTTATGAGCAGCTTGAACAATTGCTGCTCTCTCCACCAGTTTTGGGAATAATAGACATTTCCAATTTATCATCTTTAATACTTGTCCATCCATGATCTCAGTGTTTTCCATCACTTTTCAAAGCGCAAGTTAGATTTCTCAAGGCTCATCCTCATTTCTTCCTTCAACCATTCTCTGGAATAGCTCATCTGCCTGCGGATATACCAACTGGACCATTGGTAACCGCGATAAGCCATCTGCGTTCTGGTGAGAAGCCCCCACTTGGTGGACTATCTCATAATCATAATCCTAAAGCTTGAGTGCCCATCGAGCCAGTCATCCTTCAGGTTCCTGCAGGTTGTGCAGCCAATGCAACAAAGAGTGGTCCATCACCACCTTAAAGTGCGTTCCATGGACATACACCCAAAACTGTTTACAGGCCTAAATAACTGCAAGGCATTCACGCTCAGTTACTGTATAATTCCTCTCCGCGGCAGAGAGTGTCTGGCTCACATATGCCACCAGATGTTCATCCCCAAGTTCATCTACTTGGCTCAGTATGGCGCAAATCACCGTCAACAAAGCATCAGTTTGAATGATAAACTCCTGATTAAAATTTGGATATTTTTGAATTGTCATATTTATCATGTACCGGCGTAATTCATCAAAAGAGTCCTGGGCCTCTTCATTCCATATGAGTCCTTTTTTTGGATCATTTAATAAATGAAAATAAAAACTTGGCTATTCAGGTGAAGTCCTGAATAAATCTTCTATAGTATCTGACCATCCCAAGGAATACTTAGATGTCTCAGACACTCTTTGGCACAGCCATCTGTTCAATAGCTGCTATCTTCTGGGGTTGTGGCTGCAATCCATTTGCGTTGATCACAAATCCCAGGTATTCAAGCTCCTTCTTGAATCAAGTGGCACTTCCTTGGCTTGATCTTCAGGTTAGCCGCGGACAGTCTCTTAAACCCTTCCTCCAAGTGCTGAAGATGATCAGTAAACATTATACTGAACACATTGATATCGTCCAGATATACCAGGATGTACATTAACTTCAGGTCACTTAATATCATGTCCATGGCCCTCTGGAATGTCACGGGCGCATTACAAAGACCCTGGGGCATCCTAGTCATCTGGTATAACCCCTGTGTGGTGATAATCACACATTTTTCCTGGTCTTCTGCTGGC
Source organism: Massospora cicadina (assembly GCA_022478985.1). Classification (NCBI taxonomy): domain Eukaryota; kingdom Fungi; phylum Entomophthoromycota; class Entomophthoromycetes; order Entomophthorales; family Entomophthoraceae; genus Massospora; species Massospora cicadina. The sequence goes on from JAKSZP010004536.1 coordinate 25,840, forward strand.
AAGTTGATTTGCTAGTATCCCAAAATTAGGTCCATCGCAGAGAAATACCTTGCTTCTCCTATTCAGTCCAGCATCTCATCAATCCTCAGTAGGGGATATGAATCCTTCTTCATAATTTTATTCAGCCTCCGATAGTCAATCACTACCCACTTTGATCCATCTTTCTTCTTTACAATCAAAATTGGACTTTCCCAGGGACTTGATGATGGAACTATAAGCCCATGCTTTACTAGTTTGCTGATCTCATCTTCCACTACCACTTTGGCAGCTTTTGATCTTTGGATCAGTCTCATTATTATCTTTAAATTTTCTCTGGTGTCAACCTTGTGAATTACACCTTGCGTGCATCCCAAATCATGATCATTCTGAGCGAATATTTCCCGATATCTCTCAAATAATTTGAGCGCCTCCTCCTTCTGCCCTTCTGGCAGATCTGCAAGCTGCTCTCAATCAACTAATAAGTTGATGCTTTTGGCTGCTCCAGCTGGTAATCCCATTTCCTTGAGAGACCCAAAATCATGGAATCGTCTCAATTCTGCCATCAGAATTAAATGAATAAACTCAATGATTTGATTTTTCTTAATCTTCATCAGTTTTTTGCTTAAATTCGCCAAGAGAGCTCATGTTTCTCCATGTCCCGGCATGATTATCCCAAGAGCCATCCAAGGCTCCACTCTGGAATTTTTCTAGGGGCTTCCAACTTCTCCATAAAATAACTCCAGAATCTCTAGAGTCAACCCTGTGTCAACTATCATCTGCAATAAAGCCAGTATGGTTTTCTCCTTCCTGATCCGCAAAGGAATTCCCCAGTTTTCTAGGATTTTGGCTGGCATCTCACATCACTTCCTACCAACTAATTGGTACTGAATCAGTACGATGCCATCATTGTATATCAAGTTTATGAAGATATTTCTCCAGTTCAACAGAACTTCACCATTCCTTTGATATACTAATGTTAACGTCTGATCCAGGATGGTCAACGTATTATCCTTGAAGTTACATTTAACTCCATATTTCCACAGAAACTCTATTCCGATCAGGATATCATAGTTTTGGCTTGCCAAAACTATTGCTGGCGTGGATACCACCAATGACCCAAATTGTAGTGGCAGCGCACTATATGCTCCACAGGAAATGGTGGTGTTCGGCCCAGCTGTTCCATATTCCTTCTTATGTTCCAAGTCCGGAGAGATCTTCATTTTCTTCATTAGCTTGGTCAACACAATATTGATGGGCACTCCACTGTTGACTATCGCCCATACCCTTACCCGATTCACCTGAATATATATATATGTACACTCAAAGTATTGTAATAGAGTATTTACTGAGTAAATTGCAGCGTTGTTAGCTGGATCTAGGGTTTTAATGATCTGCACCAATAATTCAGGAATTGGTTCCTTAATCGCGCCAAGGGGAATTGACAGGTTGGCCTCATCTAAGCAAACATCATTTAACTCATCAGGATTCTCAGCGGTCCAAATCTTCTCTGCCAGTTGTTGGGCGTACAGCCAGGCAACCTCCTGAATTATCTCAGGGTCGATCTTCTTTGCCCCAGCTCTGGTCATGGCGTTTATGTCCATGTTGACCACTTATTATTTGATCCTGCTCATCATCCATGAACAGATCACTAATATCTATATCTTCATTCTTAATATTGGGAGGAACAGGTTTCTCCGCCGCTCTAGACTGTTACTTGTATAGACAGCGGGACCTTTTCCTGAATCCTTAGCTACTGCTGTCTCTTTAGCCTGGACCACATTAACTTGATCCTTCAGCTTCTTGCAGTGTGCGGCGAAATGCCCTTTCCCATTACACTGGAAGCAGATCTTTTCTTTCTTGTTTAACCATTTGAAATCCTTGGAATTATTCCCCAGCACAGTTCAGTTAAAAGTCTCCTTTGCTCCTTCGCCTCCCTTCATGGGATTTGAACTTTGGACCGAATTTGACTTGAAGCTTCTATTCAGAGCATCAAACGTTGCTCCAAAATCTTCAAATTGTCTAACATCTGTGAGGTAGTTATCTCAGTTGTGAATATGGTAGACATTATTTGATGCAAATCATGATAGGGACAAAGGGCTGCTTGCAAGGCAATTCTTGCATCAAAGTCATCTAACACCTTCGCTCCAGCTAGGATCTGCAATTGCTGGTAGAATTGATCTGTGAAGCTTGCAAAAGATTCATCTTTACGGAATTGAATTCCCATAAAATCTTGCTTGCGTTTTGACATGTGGGTTGGACTGCCAAATTCCTTCATTATTGCCACTTTAGCCTCATCATATGACCAGCTGTCTCCCTCCAGGTGGGGTAACACCAGATTTTGGCAATCTGTGTTCAAGAAGTTCATGGCCGTCAACGCCTTCTGACAATCCCTGTATCCATTCATGGTTATGTCAAATAGTCAGAAAAATGCTAGGGCATTATCCCGATGGAATGCGGGCAATTTAGGGGTTGCTCTGAATTCCTCTGTTTTATTTCAGGCCGATTCTCTCAGTTCAGCTACTTGGTTCACTTGTGGAGTGACATCAGGAGTCATCTCCAAAATAGCATTGAATGTGGGTGGCATATTTCTTAGGGGTATTCATCTTCTCAAGTATCATTCAAAGACTTACTTCTTCAGCATCATTGGTCACGTTAGACTCACTTGCACTTCTGTGTGCTTTCAATTTCTCTATTTCTTTCATTAGCTTCTCAATGTCCACGCCAAATTTTCTTAAACAAACGCGATCTGCTTCACGTTCTGTTTTCAGAAATAGGACCTCTCAGATGAGGTCTCCTTCTTTCCTCTTTAACAAGTTCACTTTGCCAAGTAACTCATTCCTGAAGTTGGATACGTTATCAACTCCTTCCTCTACCTTAGTTACTCGTTCTTCCAAGGCTGCAAACTCCCAGTGGTCTGCAGAGTTTAAGGCGTTCTGGTTCACTGTGGCGATCTCATCCACAACTTGCGCATCTCTTCTTTGTATGACATTTTATGATAAACTCTTCTACTCAACTACCCCTGTAGTGAGCACCAACTTATACAAATTTACTCTGTTGGGTTGATTATCGGAGGTCAACCCTAGTAATCTTTCTACTGCACAGGTTCAATTTACTTGTGCACCTCGCGTTGTAAGAATATATATATAATTTAATAATAGTATGATGACTATTATCCACAGTTGAGTTAGAATTATTTTAGGCCCAACGCTTTGGCTGGTTTTTCTGATTAATACTGGATAGTGTACTCTTAGGGATTTTTTCCCTGTAATTCTGTCCTCTAGATCTTTTTAAAGATCCTCTGATGGCAGTCTCCTTTGGCTCAACACACAGTCAGCAACAATCCCTTAGCCGTGGTTCCCTTCATCTCTAGATCCCCACTCAGATCTCTACTCTTCTCTGAGAGTCTACCATTTATTGCCTTCTTCAATAATATCCTTGAGATGGAATCTTCACGCTAGATGCTGATAGTCTAACTATTACCAAATCTACAATAAAATAGTAATGTTCTAAAGTAGTAATGTATATGTGTTTTTATCTATATAAAGGTATATCTTTTATTGGAGTGGATCCTAGGGAATTTATAGGGGATTTGGCCATCTAACAATCAGTTGACGCCTCTTTGATGAAATGGAAGCTGTTGCCATTGAATCACCCTTCCTCATCTCAGCAGAGATGGTCTTCTCCATCCTGACTAGGATTCCAATGTTGACATCCATATGACTTCAAATGGAAAGAGTCAAAAACGTGTTCCTAACATCTTCCTCTTGATCCAAGCGAATCAACCATAATTGGCTAGCAACCTGCTTAGATAATGGGACTTTTTACCCATTATGGCAGGTCACTTCACCAACCAATCAATTCACTAGTTGTAGGCGGGATCACTCGCCTCGCAACTCATTAAACATTTTCAATCAGTTTGCAATGAAACCCACATTTTTCAATTTGGTACACCTGATAGTTAAACTACTATTAGATGCCCTTGTTTTGTCAGCCGCTCCACCTTTTGAGATATTAGGTACTCATCCGGATTGATCCCCAATGGATACAACTAGACAAATATCCTAAAATCCCCTGAACGTAGTTCCTCCAAAATTTGGTTCAACCAAGTTCCAATTCACTTTGCTTTAGGGAATTTTTCCCCTAGCGATACCAGATAATCTAGCAGGCTGGGAATATGGGAAAAAATCCCAACAGGCCCAATCTCCATGATGGAGTTTAAATATATTAGTTAAAGGACTTGGAGGGTCTTCAGAATGGATTCCCTGATTCTGCCACCAATTCAGCGTAACCATGCTACTAACCATAGGCCTATTTGGCCGAGGAGTGGGAGTAATTGTATAACTTTGAAATGCTGGATATCCCCTTACTTGGATAGTCCTTTAGTACTAACAAAACTGGAGCTATTCTCCTCCAAATTATTCTTCTTCTAGTTGAACAACTGTTTGTCCAACATTACACCCATCAAAAATGGTGTGGGGAGAATAGGACGGAGAAACCAGCCATGAACTCTGTTGACAAACACTTCAGAAGCGAGTGACTTGATGGAATATTAGTCATACCTTTTGTAGGTAATGATAAATGGTCCTTATTAAATGGATCTTAGCTTCTCACTTGTGGGGGTAATGCGGTTATGATAGTATAAAACCAGGTCATAGATCTGAAAAGAGGTTAAGGTGGTCTTAGTTCATTAGCTCCTTGACCCTCTTTGGTGACAGTATTGGCTAAGTTAGTTATAGCTTAAGATTGTATTTGGATGATATGTTTAGCCAATTTCCTCATGGCCTGGTTTGAGTCATTAGTTCTGGCTGAAAAGACATCTTTTGCCAAAAGGGCAGTTATGCCAGGCTCCCAGCCATATAAAACATGGAATGGAGACATTTTTAGTATCTGATAAATCTAATGCATTAGGCTTTGAAAGCAATGGGAAAGAAATGATTCCAGTGCGGAGGGTTGGAGACGGCCATTTTCCTTAATATGAATACATAAGTATTATTCGCCCATTCTAAAATCTCATTTGTAGCAAAATCGTAAGGGGCGGAGAAGAGTTGCTGGGTGCACATAGATTTAGCCAGGATTTTGATTACTTGGAAGGTAAATTTTTACCATTGTCACAAAGGAGAACTTGAGGGCAACCATGTAAAGTGAAGATTGCCTGGTGGAGGAAAGTGGCGGAGCATTGGCAGTTTGAGCAGGGAGAGCCACTGCTTCAATCCATTTTATTAAGTGGTCAATACCTACAAAAATGTAACAATTCCCACTGGTAGTCTGTGGTAGAGGTCCTACCACATCTGCACTGATCATGTGATAAGGTTGCTGAGGGGTAGTGGGTTGGTATTGGTATTTGGTCTTAAAGCGGAATTGCTTTTTACAGGTTAATCAGGCATCCAAGTCTTCAATAATAGATTTCATGATGCCCTCCTAATTGTACTGTTCCTTGATCCACTCATATGTCTTCCTCATTCCACCATGCCTAAGGGTGTAGTGGTCATTAAAGGTCACCGTTAACCATTCTGAAGGTCACAGATAGGGTAGGCAATTTACTCCTACCTTCTTATAGAACTTTCCACTCTCACCTTAGTGTTGCGGGAGTGTTGTGCTAGCATTTTCTGGAAAAGTTCATCCTCATAGTCCCGGTCTTGAGGGTCATAAGGATATCATGTAATCTCTCCGCTTTGCTTTTGTCCAGATTAAGGATAGGTAGATGAGTCAAACCATCCTCAATCATATATGCGTCCCAGCTTGGTGCTCAATATTCACATCATAATGCTGAATTTTGAGGACCCAACAGGCTAAAAGTCCGGTGAGATCCTTCATGGTTTGTAGTCATCTTAAGGATGCATGGTTAGTAACCATAGTGAATTAAGTGCCATATAGAAAAGGGCCGTAATGTTTAACAGCTAGTAATACATCCAGGCACTCCTTCTCTATAACACTATAGCTACGTTTTGCTTTTGACAACATCTTGCTGAAGTAGAAACCGGATGATCTACGCCATTATTTTCCAATTGGGCCAGGATGGCTCCAACGTCATAGTCTGAGGCAACAGTAAACAATATGAAGTTTTCATAGTTGGAATGCTTAGGATAGGGCGTTGCTGAAGCATTCTCTTTAACGTTTTAAATGCAGCCGCTTGTTCTGTACTCAAATAAAAAAGTGTTCTTAGCCAATAGTTGGACGAGAGGATCACTGAGTTGGGCAAACTTGGGGATAAACTGATAGTAATTCAACATACCCAGAAATACATGGATGTCCTGGAGGTTCTTAGGGGCAGGTATTTCAGATATAGCTTTGACCCTATCTTGTAAAGGCTGAATCCTTTCTTGGTAGATGGCATGTCTGAGGAAGTCTAGCTTCTTTTGAAAGAAGGTGCATTTTGACGGTTTCAACTTGATATTAGAAGCCTGCAAGCGTTAAAAGCCTTCTTTTAAATGAGTGAGGTGATTGGTAAAATTTTTAGAAAAGACAGTGATGTCATCAAGATAGACAATCCCACATCTTAGCTTGAGGTCCTGCAGAATGTGATCCATTGCACGTTGAAAGGATGACAGAGCATTGCACAGCCCTTGAGGTAGCAGATAGGATGAAATAAGCCTTCGCTGCAAATGAGAGCACATTTCTCCTGATCTTGTGGAGAAAGATCCATTTGCCAATATCCGCTGGCCAAATCCATGGATGAGATTAATTTTGAGCCGGAGAGTTGTGCAAGGGCATCATCTATGTTGGGGATAGGATAGCTATAATTTTAGTGAGTTTATTCAGCTTATGGTTTTTCATAACTACCTGATGACCTCCATTCTTATTTTTGGTCTGCAAGAGAGGAGACACCCAATGGCTTTGGGACGGTACTAATAACTCAGCATCAAATAACTGCTTGAGTTCATCCCTCTTTTCTGCTCTTCAACTTTGACGTGTGGTAAGTTTTAGATCAGATAGGTTGGGCATCATCAACATCAATGGAGTGGCTCCACCCCTTCATATGCCCATAATCCGTGTCAGTATGAGAGAAAATATCACCATAGGTATACAACAGAGAATTAATTTTTTCATGCTCATCCGTTGTTAAATCATCTTAAATGTGGACATTAAACAGTATACTCTAACTGGTAAGTGGGTAAACTCATATCCAACAATGACCCAATAAAATGGACGCTGTCAATCTCATTGAAGGGAATTAGCAGATTTTCCCTATCTCTTGATGTTTTTTGACAATGATGGGTATATTAGTAAGGTTCCCCAATAGGATATTAATGGGTCATTGATAGGTGGGGTCTAGTATACCTGGAAACACCAGGTGTTCTAAAGAGCTTACTTTATCAATGCTAGTTATGTGCAGCAGACAGGCTTTGGGGATCTGTAGCGTAACGTTAGTAGCAACCACCTGTTGTTCACCAGCCTTAAAGATGCCTTCTCTGAAGTGAAAAGGGAATTCCCTATGAATCTTATGAAAATCAGGTAACTTTTTGTGTTACGTCAAGAAGTTGTATAGAACAAATGTAAAACAGAGGAAGGGTACTCAACTAATCATGAGTACTCTTTTTGTTAGATTCTTCATTGTTAGAAATTCAAGGGACCTCTTAACCAACTAGGGAGAGGTAACCCTGTTTCATGTTGATTATACTGTCATACTCAATCATAAACTGCTTGCCAATAAGCATGTCAGGTGTTATTGTCCAAGGCTACGGCAGGAGTTAAGATGAGCTTTCTAATATGAATAGGCAAGGAGGGGTAGGCCTTTATAGCATGGGTTTTGTTAGGATCTGCCATTCCAAACTCCTGCGTATACTTAAGATCAGGACCCAGTTTAATCTTCTTAAACAGTTTGGAAGAGAGAACGTTCATGTGAGATTCAGTATACAAGGTAGCCCTAAACCTGAAATTTTAATTGAAGAACTCTACCTTAGTTATGGCCCCACCAAAGTTAGGGGGATAGCTAATGTTTTTAAGTCGTAGAGTAGAGGCAAGCTTTTTAGATGCCTTGGGATAGTTGTTTTTAATGAACTGGAGGGTGTAAACATGAGAATTGGTTGGATCAGCAAATCAATAACCTGGTCAGCATTGGTAGCGGTTCAATAACCTCAGGGCACCCCAGAACTTGATTATGGTAGGTTTCTTGAGGGATTAGGGCTTTATCTACTCCTTCAGGGTTCAGCTGATCTGGTATACCTAATTTGGCTGAGGCTTCTAGAAAATAAATGACGTCCTCATAACCCCCTTCTGACTTGTCATCAGAAGGGTTGTTACACACATTGGGTGGACGCTTGAAGGGCGGTTGGAGGAGGAAGCCATAACTTTAGTAGCTGTGGGCCATCTGCATTGATGATCATTGGAAGAGCAAGCAGCTTAGCTTGAGCAGCCTTGTTCTTAAGCCCATGGTTGTTAGGAGCAACTGTTACCAGATGGAGAGGTTTGGGCTAGGAACAGCCTTTTGGGCCACCAGAAGAGACCTCTCTGTGGAGGACTTGGGGCTTAAAAGAGAACAAATAGATGGCTAACGATGAACTTTGCCAGCAGGTAGTTGCATAGAGAATAACCCCATTGATGGTAGCACACTCTTACTCACTGTCTTAGTAATCTCATGCTTTTAGGGCGGAGGTAGGTCAGGTTTTATCTGCACTGCAGGTGCTGGCCTTGGGGTTGTAACCAACACAGGTGGTGCCGTAGGGATTATCCTGGATTCCTTTTGTGGGGCTATGGTTGAGGATTCCTCAATGGTGAATACTTGTGGATCTTACACAACTTCTGAAGTAGCTTCATTGTAACAGATATCTACAACTTCTAGAAGAGCCTCCTTGATATCTTTTATAGTCTTGAGGTGGCGTTTACAGAGATAAGGTGCTGATCTATATGAAGGGTGAGAAGCTAAGCCAGTCAGAATGGCCTCCAGAGAATCATCAAAAGGTAATATTTTTGCAAGCAAGATAAGTTGGGATGCATTGTAAAACCAATCAACAAAGATGGCAATTGATTCCCCCTCATGTAAACTTAGGAACATAAACTCATGTTTTTTCCTACTCAAGCTCTGAGTGGATCCAAATTTCTCAATAAGCGCGTTTTTTACTTCTGCCCAAGTTTTAAGGGTGGTCATATAAGGTATAATCACCTCTTAGGTGGAGCGTCTGAGGCAAACGAGGATATGCTTATTTTTTTAGAACTCAGTTTTCCCTTCCATAACAACCTTATACAAAAAGAGAAATGAGGCAATTCTACCCTCGCCAGGTTAAATTTGTCCCTGAAAGGGGATTTGGTGATAAATTGGAGCGCCTCATGAGAGGCTTGGCAAACATTCTGTTAAAGTGATTCAATTCAAGATAGTGCGCGGTATAGCTGCTGTGCTAAAGCATCTAGATGATGGTCAGAGGCAGCGAGGAGGTTGTGAGGGTTACTTACCCCAACACCCTCCACTTTTTCTCCAAGTGTTTTGTAGTGTAATTCTCCTGTATTATGCTCCACTTGTTAGAATCCAGAGGATAGTGATGCTCGCTGATGCTAATCAGCCCTGACTTTCAATAATTATTTTCAGAAGAAGTTACACTCTCTAAAGATAGTTGATTGTTTTGAAGAGGTTATCTGACCATTTATAGATAAAAAGGGGAGACTTATGATAACAGTGATAAGTTGATCTTCATATGTTTTTATTAAGTGATGCAGGGGGTAAGAAAAGTGAACCCCCTTGATACCAGCTGCTTAGTATTCTAATCATATTGAGGCTCAAAGTAAGTCAGACAAGAAATTCATTATAAGTTAGGTGCATCTGAATTAGAAAATTGGGTTGTTGACCTATTGGATCTCTTATTATTTCTCTTGCTTCAATTCAAGGGCAGATGGTGAGTTTACAGCCAGGAATATGAACATGTGAGGCAGGGATTTCATTTATTTAGACCAATAATGATGCAGGGAAATTTATAATCTTGTGGGAACTTCTCCAGGGCTATAAAAGGGTTTGATCTTTACAGTAAAGTTTGTCCTAAATTAGTATAGGTCTTGAAAGGGTTCTCAGAATGGCTCCCCTGATTCTGCCGCCAATTTGGTGTAACCCTGCTACTAACTGTAGGCCTATTTGGCCAAGGAGTGGGAGTAATTGCACAACCGCATGAGGCTGGATTTCACTGAGAATCAAATAGGCCTTTATTATTAACATAATCGGAGCTATTATCCTTCAAACTATTCTTACTTACTAGTCAGACAACCGTTTGTCCAACAAGGGGGATTGTCAAAGTTAAAGGGTGAATTACCACTTAGATCTTATCCACTATATGGGACAGGTCTCTCATCTTCTAGAGAGGCATATCAGAATCGTAAGAACTTTTATTTTTCCCTATAGGGAAGGCCTTGACTTTCAAATGAAGGGGGAATCCAAACTTATGGTCAGCTGTTGAAGTAAAGGTCATAATTGAGTTAAATTAAAGCATACTGGGTTAATATATATAAATTTCTGGAAAAGACTGTAAGTTTTAGAGGCTCCAATATTAATAAATCTAAAAGGTTTATGAGGGTCCTTTATTGAAACTCAAAAGTCACTGTCTTAAGGCTTTGGGAGGCCACATCATTGAGCAATAAATTAACGATTTTGATGCTTGTAAGACTCAATTATACCAGAGATATATTATAAAGTACTATAGTGTACTATTTCATTGTTGTTAAAATATGTTAGGCAGGTCCCTAACAATTATATCTTATAATCAAAGCACAATAACTAATAAATAAAAGATTTAGATGATATTATATCTATAGTATATTTAACTAAGTATATGAAGTAAAGTATACATACGTTAACCATGATTTTGCATGTATAATTCATTTTTTAGTTTGCAAAAATCTAATTGCTAGTAAATGAATTTTAAACTTTTATTAAATCTCAATATAAATGTGTAAAAGTCAGAAAATTTCGGTTTTGACTGCTGTAAAATAGATGATTGCTGCTTTGGCACACTGACAGCACAAAGCAGACCAACTTTGAGTAGGAACAGGTTTGGTGCACAGGCAGCGCCAAAGTATCCCTACATCAAGTTAATTATGCAAAACTGAAATGTGGTTGGTCCAACCCACCCACATGGAAAATCCTCAAAACTAAATGGCTGAAAAAGACCATAAGGTAAGCAAGATAAGCAAACCCCAAAACAACTTTATTTTTCATTCAAAAAATAAAAAGAGGCTTGCCAAATGGAGCTTGTCTGAGGAGCAACTGACAATGCTCACCAGGGTGAAAGCTAGGAACAAAATTTTAAATTGAGCTTCAGAACTGGCAGGTGCACCTTTTTATGGCTGCCCTTTGGGGGCCTCACCCAAATCATTGAGTAGGTTTATATGAGCCTAATCTACAATTCATGTGAGGCACAACTTAGCGCCCAAAACCAACCAAACAAAAATCGTATTAAAAAGATTTGACTTAGGTTCAGATTTTCTAAATATGGGTCAAAATGTAAAAATTGAGATAAACTCAATTTGTTACAAAATATATGATAAAATATATTAATGCAGTAAAAATATAGCTGGAAATTCTGCTACAAATTTCAATACTGTAATTAAAAATATACAATATATCCCTATTAGTCTATACAAGCCAAAATAACCTTTTACATTGTTTTTAGAATATTTAATAAAAATCAGGTTAAATAAAGTATTCAAGGTGGGTTGACTTAGAATAAATATACCACACCAAGAATTTTTTTAGCCAGTACAGGGTTTTAACTTGTATTGAACAAAACCTGCACTAGGATGGAAGCAGGAATTACCCTGCCAGGCCAACCACCCTTAAGATTATGTTAAATAGCTAATATTTCTATAAATTACAAGTTCTAAGTTTACTTTAAAGAACCATAGATTTAATTTTAAGGCTATGATTTCTTTGTAATATAGACATATAATAAAGCTCCCAAATAAGATTTATACATTTCTGCTGTACCTGGCCACACATTGCTGTGGCTCAGTTTGGTTAAATGGAAAAGAAAGAAAAGAGAAAGCATACGTTTCTAATAGCAGAGTTACCCAGAATTGCTTGGGTTTATTTATGAGCTCACATCAACAGCCTAAAGGCTGTGCCAGCACTATGCTTAAGACACTCAGACTAACAGCTCCGCTGTTGCCCTCATGGCTGGTGAGCTGTTTATCTTAATCTACTTAATAAGCTATAATAATCTACTTAAAACTCTAACATTGAATTTTTTTTAGTTTTGGGTGAGCAATTTGGGGAAATATTTAGTAAATTTTCCCAATTCTCACCCACTCACCCAAGTAGATTGAACCTATCAGACTCAATTTAATTTTAGGTGAGCAATTAGTGAGTTACTAGATAATATTCACCAATTCTCACCCACTCTCCTAAATAGATTGAACTTATCAAACTTGAAGGTTTCAGATTTCAGTCAATATGTCAGTCAGTAAATGTGTTTTTACACAATTTGAAAAATGAGGCTATAAATTTGACCTGTGTGTGTTTTTTTACTTTTTTTTCTGTTTGTTCACGCATAACTCTGTAATACTGGACCAATTTGGATTATCATCTTCAAAAATAGAGGATGCACCGACTTAGATCCCAACTTACTTTTGTAAGTATTGGTCAAATATCTTCCCATTAATTTAATAGGTATATTAAAATGGGTTTAGAAGCGATAGATACTTTTGGGACTAATAAAACTCTGGATAAACTTAATTTTGGAATTGGTGAAGCAATAGCTAAAAACCAACTTTTTATTTATACAAATATCTCCTCTAGCATATTCAGCTCTTTTTTTCTTTTCTCTCTCGCAAACATCACTTTTTAAACAAAAAGTGAACTGAACAAGAATTGAGAGAGCAGTTAACTGCCAGGGCGCACTGCAATTATAGAGAAGTGATCCACGGCCAACCACCCTAGTGTAGGGAAGTCAATCCGCCCATCTGTGCACAGCATATAGAAATGGATGACTTGCCTGTGCCAATATCAAATAACAATAATAACATGAAGGACACTAAGATGGATGTACCATCTAACAAACTTCCCCATATCCCAAGCCCCCACACGACTAATAATGGGAAGGGCAATACAACCTGTGTATGTTGAGTAACAATTTGGTGACACAAACAACAATGAAACTTGCAAATGCATCAAAGGGTCACAGTGCCCTTATGACTAGTGTGGACAATGGGGCTGACTCCCTAGTATCAGTGACTGCCAACAACCAGATGACAAGAGACACCTTTGGGGAGCGAGGCCTAATGCTGAGAACAACAGTGTCAGGAATATTCCCCACTTAACCTCAACCAGTAGAGGGATTTGGGGCCTTTCAGGGTGAGAAAATTTTTGTGGAAAAAAACAAAAAACCTGAATGAAGTATTGGTTAGATCTGAAACTGGATCAGATTTAATTAATGAAATCAGCAGCTCAAACTAATAGAGCAACGCCATAAAAGTTTTCTGCCAACATGGAGAAACTTACCAAATCCGCTTGGAGTATTTGAGTGAAGAAGAAGTCAGGCACCAGTTCTGACAAGGCCCAGTCAGGGGGTTAATGGTCCCTAGCCAAAATTGATCCAGCAACATGAGCAAATTGTTGGGAATGATCCCCAATACACCATTGGGTGCAGTCCCTAACAAATTCATGTCGACAGGGGGGTCTAACTCAACCAAGAATTGATGGCCAATCCTGAATGGTCAATCAGGAACAAACCCTGACATTTTTAAGCCATCAGAGTGGATTATATTAGCACAGAGCCAATCGCTGAACCAATACAAACTGTTGGGGACTAACCTCAATGGGTGAAGCTATACTGGGGACTGAATCTGAGGGATTGGACACTCGAGAAAATTTGGCAAAAAAAAACTAAAAGTACTTCTGGAAGGGGCTGAAACACCGACAGCAGTCAAGTCAGTGGCCAGGGCCCTGGTGAAATATAACCTGATTCAGTCAGACAAGTTGGTGCGTCAAGGAATGTCCACCTGCAAAGTCAAACAATGGGAGGCCCTCCAGTTTCTGTACTCTACAGTGTCTCAGTGGGTCTCCAAAAGTATTAAACCAGCTATCATGGCTATGTGGTGATACCACAAGTTCTCCACTGGAGTGGCCAAACGCTGGCTTGATACCCAAATCTCGATTGACATGGTGGTACTATTCAAAGCGTCACAAGTTCAGACCAAAGATGCCATGGAATGGATGAAAATCCCCGTGGAGAACAAGGTGATTGAGGCTGAAAACTGTGAAGATTTAAAACTGGCAGACATGAAGGCCTGGATGAAGGCCAGCATCAACCTTTTAAACGCGATAGAGTATAACAAGGCAGGCATTACAGCATGATACGCCCAAGCTGTTGGGAGCTAAGGCCTCAACCTAACAGAATTAGCCGATTACATGAAACAATTCCTGAACGCCTCAACTGCCCTTTAATGGGCCTGACACACCATTCCAGTGGACATGGCACTGGAATGGTATAATATCACATTCTCCCCAGAGGAGGCACTACTGTGGATCACAGCTGGGTTCAAGGCCACTAAGGCCCTACACTGGTTGTACACCCAAACCTCACCAGCCACTGCATCAAACCTGATGAAAGCGGGCTGGAAAAAGGAAAAGCGATGGAGTGGGGGCCTTTCCAGTAATTGGTCACTGGAAGAGGCCATCAACTGGTCTTCCAACGGATTCACACCAATGGAAATGAAATATTGGTTCCGAGTGGAGGCCAGTATGGACCTAGTGCGCGAATGGGCGGAGCTGGGGGTAACTAAACCAATTCAAAAAACCCTTAGAGGCTGACCATTCCTGATCAAAAAGTGGAAAATCTGGCATGATGCTGCAACAATCGCTGAAGCTTCAGATTGGGACGCAGTGGGGTTCACCCCTGAGTCAGCCCAACCGTGGATGGAACACAAGATTTCACCACAGGTGGCAACGGCGATGAAAGAGGTCACTACCCCAGACTTGGGCCAAGAATGGCTCAAAGTGGGGATCCGCATCAAAACATCTGGGATTGGAAGCAATCCTTCCTGGAACTGATTCTAGCAGCCCCATATGCCACCAAAGGTTTCACCCCTCTGAAGCGTTCCAATGGAGTGAAGCAAGAGTTCTGGCAACCATGGCATGAGTATTTAAAGATGGTGGCTAGAATAGTATCACAGTAAGGGACTGGTGCCAGAGTAGCTTGATTATGCTCAAGGTCCTTCAAAAATACTTCCACCCAACGTGCAGCCCAGAATCCACCCTCAAGTGGTACTGACTGGGGTTCTCACCGATGGATGCCCTCAAGTGGAAGAGTCTTGAGATCAGAGCGCAAATGGCTAAAAATATCAGCCAACGAGGTATCAGCATTCATCAGATCAAAGCATTCCTCAACTGGGGGTTCGGCCTAGATGAATTGGTAAGCTGGATTTTGAAGGGATAGACCCCCGTCAATGTACCCAAACCATGTGTGAAAATTAAATCCTACTGCGCAGCAGTAGCGCATACCAATGACAACATCTGGAATGGAGCAGGGAGCCACATTGAGTACATCTGTTAGTTGATCAGCGGGGGCTTTACAGACTGCCAGGCACTGAAATCATACCTAAAGGATGCTATCCAAATTCACCTACAGCTAGTGGATGAGGAGGAATGGTCCAACCTGATAATGTCAATTTATCAGGAACTTGACGATGTCCTAGCTGGAGGGGACTTTGATCACCACTGGGTACCCAAATGAGGCTATATAGATATAGCGATTCCAGGCGAATTGGATCGCAAGAAACTCCTCAAAATTGGCATCAAATACAAGGAGATTTATCTGTGAATGGAGCAGACGATATGCCAACCAAACTGCAAGGTGGGTAACCTTCCAGAATCTTCCCACTGATCATGAACAGGAGTGGGTGCACAAAGCGATCTGGACCAGATTATCATACTATGGGGAAGTACGAGAATTTTGGCAAGCTGGTGGCAATTACATCACAAAGTGCCTCCGCCTCAGACAGTGGAAGCACTGTACAAACTGGCACCCTGTATGAAGCCAAACAAAATTGCTCTACCCCAATTCATCCGCCTGCCTGGCCTCAACAGGGTAGTATACATCGAACAGGAAGATGCCAAACAAGTGTGCCAGTTCTGTTACCAGACTGGCCACACAGTAGCTCAATGCTACCACTGTAATGTTAAAACTACTCGGGAATATGAATACAACTCCATTAGGGGATCACCAAGGTTGGTACCAAGATTTTCCTCCGCCTGAAAGCCAGTGAATGGATCCCGTGCAACCTAACGGAGGTAGCAGACATGAAATGCCAACAACAAGAATTGGACCTGGCACATAGAGAAGCATGGGAATGAGAAGCGGCAAAGCAACCCAAAGTGGATGATAAATCATTTATAAATCCAAAGCTTGAATCTTACACAATGGATGAGGGAACTAACCCTGGACCAGCATAGCAACGTCCAACCCAATCAGAATGGACAGTCTGCAAGGAGGAAAGATGGCAGAAGGCAAACCCAAAGAAGTCCCCCAAGAAGGATGGATGCAGGAAGCCAGAAAATTGAAATCAAAGCCTGACAAGCTGAAAGCAAATACTAAATTAAATTGGAAGTCATTGGCAAATAAACCCGAGGTGACTGGCAAAAAATCAGCAGGTGTGACAAAATTGACAAAGTCAGCTGAACAATCACTGACTAAAAAATTGAGTTCTGCCGCTAAATCAAATGAAGGGGTGAGAACCTGAATGATGGATGAGGGGGAATCTGCTGCTCTGACAGAAGGGGATAAGGGGCACCTGTACCTAATCATAAAACTATCCCCATTATCTATTGATATGGAGATGGGGATGGCGACCAAATTCCCAGTACTCAGTATGCCCGGGAATATAATCCCAGTCCCAACCAACTGACCCTGAAACTGAGTAATATAACCCGCCAACCATTGACGCCACCATCATCCACCAACCAGACCTCAGTATGTGATTTGATCCACAACCCAGACAATGCCAAACCTCATACCCATGGGTTGGGCAGCCAGAAATGAGGATAGCGACCACAAATGCTTGGGGGATGGCGAGCATACAAACGAGGAGGAGGAAGATGCACCATTTAAAAATTAATAATAATATTGACATAATTTTTATATCAGATACACAAGCTGGTAACCAAAAGGAAATGGTACCAAGCTCAAACTGCGACATGAAAAACCACCCATGGTCCCATCAAAAAGGCTCAAGTCCTCTGGATGGACCATGTGGTGATCGTCACAATGGACAAGAAAATAGACCTGAAATTCATGGAAAAAACTCACGCTGGAAGGATCTTGATAGCGATGGCTACAAACAGAGAACTGGCAAGAGCATACGTGCAGTAGCAGTCTACACCCCACTGAAGCTCCACAAAAACTGTTTTTTTTTGGGGAATTCTTAGTGGAAGTGCCATCTGAAGCAATGACCATAATAGCAGGAGACCTGAACTGTTGGAAAAATGTGAGCCAGGATACATTCCTGACAAGAGAACATCCCAACAGTAAGGCCAATGAGATGCTGGAATACCTAATCAAATTTGGGATGTGCCTAACAATTGACAAAGAGGATGATGACCTGGCAATTAAACGTGGTGGTCATATGATGCTGCTTGATCCCCACTGTCAGTATCACATTTAGACTACATCCTAGTGTCATCAGATCTTAAGCCAATGACGTCCAACAGTAGGTTAGCATAAATGCTGAAAGTGACCACATGGTTGTCCATGTGGATATTGATCTTGATGAACCTCCAAGGAACCGTGAGTGGCAACTGGCACCAGCCACGCTGAGGGATGGGGAATGGCGCCGGAAGATTGATGCTGGACTGGATTGACTGGTAGAATATCTGGACAACCGCCTGGAGTTGAACCCATTAGAACGATGGACCTGGATCAAAGTGAAAATGAAGCACAATAGTATGGCGTTTGAAAAACAACCTCCTATAAGCGAACTGCCACCGTGAAGCAGCTGGAGTCTAAATTAGAAAGGCTGAGGCTCACCCGTTGGGACAGTAAAGACTGGTGGAGCAAGTACCAAACAACACACAAAAAGTATTGGGCCATAATGATGAAACAAGACTCAGAGAAATGGACCAACGCGACTTATTGATATCAGAGCCTATCGGGGATGATGACCAAAGAGGGCCTGAAGCACCTCAAGGAAATTTGAACCAAGGCTATGGTATGGGAAGTGGAGATAGTGGAATGGGGAGTATCAACAGACCCCAAAAGAATCAAGTGCAAGGTTGAGCAATTCTACAGTGATCTTTTATGACAACGAGAAATGAGCAAATTGGTGACAAAAACCCTTATTGACCTGGCCAAGCTGGCACTGGGGGGCTGTACGTTGGAAGATGCCACCAAGCTATCCGCCAAAATATCTACTGATGAAGTCAAGAGGGCGCTAAAGGAGTCACCAAGAATGAAAGCACCAGGCCCTGATAATATATATGCAGAAATATACAGCATATTCTGAGACCGCATTGCACTGGAGCTCAAAGCCCTCTATAACCACTGTTTACAAAATGGCCAGCAAATTCTGGGAGGCCAAGAGACCAAAATCGTACTTTTGTACAAAAAGGGCCTCAGATGCCAACTTTGGAACTGGCGCCCAATTGCACTATCAAACGCCAATTATAAACTGCTCACATGCATACTATCTAATTGAATGATGGCAATGGCACCGCGCATGCTCCATAATGCCCAGAATGGCTTTGTCAAAGGCCATAGTATATGGGACAGCATTGGTTCAGTCCAGAGCGTACTCCAGGATGTGAGGGGCATTGAACAATGGTACCTTATGTTCCTCGACATGGAAAAGACATACAACCAAGTAGTGTGGTCATTCCTTCACGAGGCACTAAAGGCAGTCAGTATCCACAACACTTTTTGAGCATGGATAACGATGCTGTACTTGGGCCTGGTAATGAAGGTGATTTTTGTAGATGGCGTAACCAACAAAATCCCTTTCAGGCAAGGTCTCTGACAAGGCAACCCTATGTCACCAATTCTCTTTAATTTTGCAGCCAACATTCTACTGCCGCCAGCAGACGCGAAGCTCTGGGGTTTAGTACACCCTAACCAAACGCCACTGAAGATGCTAGCATTCACTGATGATACAGTAGTATGCATAAGCTCACTGACTGACCTCCAGGGCGCCAAGGAACGATTAAACCTCCACCAGCTAGCATCAAATGCAAAAATCAACTTGGCAAAAACCTCAGTGATGAGGGTCAGCAACCCAAACTTTAGCCCACTGACTGACACAACGCCAATCACAAACTCCCAGACAATCTGATACCTCAGGATACTCTTAAACAATAAGGGACCAGCGGTACTGGAGACCAAAAAGGAAGTATTGTCAAGCTTATCAATCCAAATGGCATGCTGGAAGAGTGCTAGAATATGCCTTGAGGAGAAAGTGCAGGCAATAAACATCTTCATCTTCTCAAAGTTGTGGTATGTTGCACATGTGCTGCCAATGAGCCTGAATTTAGAGAAGAAAATTAGGACAATGCTCCAAACCTTCCTGTGGTTCAAGGCGAAGGTGGCACCAATACCGCTGGAAGCCCTGTCAAAACCAAAGAATGAAGGAGGTATGGGCCTCCTGGACTTCAAATCTCACACCTGGCATATTTGGGGGAAGTCTTTCCTGAAGCTAACACAGACACACATGTGCTGCCTGACCCTAGCGTGGGGCGTGAACTGGGAAAGAGCCCAAGGCATCTAAGAGCCAAGCTCTCCCCACTCAATATGAGAATGGATGGTGCACCACCCATGGATAACCTCACAAAAAGGTACTCCACACTACTGGCAACTATGCAATCAGGCCATGCGCCAGGGCAGATGGTCATTTTGGCAATCAGACTGAGATGCCAACCAAATTCAAAGGGATGTCAAAGCACATGATTCTGCAATGATTTCTGCTATGAGCTGGGAGGAGCGTAACTGAATCACCAACAAATATGCAACCAAGTCAATCAAAGTAAGGTAAAAATTGACGCAGATAGAATATGGGGATTCACTCCCAAAACTGGGGCGCAATCCGCCCACCCATCCATGAATCTTAAAAAACTGGACTACTGAAGCCCATGGCATCAACTACCTGACAGAGGAGTTGATTTTGGGCCTGAACTCCCATTTAGTAATGGCCAAACAGCGTTTGGTAACCTGGCGGATTTTAAATCAGGCATTCAAATTGGGCAAGCACTGTGGGCTGGACTACCAGCACAAAGAATGCCCCATATGCGCTGAACTGGAAGAAGATATAGCCCACTGTTACTATGAATGCGCCATGTTCAAAAAATACTGGACCATGATGTGTTACATCCTATCAGGTGAACAATTGCCACTAGGAATACATCCATCACAGGATCTTTTCTTCATGAAAACCCTGAGAATGGCTCCAATCCAACTATGAGACTTCATTTACTATTATTGTGTATGGGTAGTTCACTGTGTGCTTGTTGCCAAGGTTTTGAGTAATGAGCGCCCACACCACAAAGGTTTAATATTGAAGACCATTTGGATTATTTCAATCAGCTCCGTTGGATCTCAAAATTTTCGCGCCTAATCCCTGGGTGTTATAAAGCTGCACATTTGGCTTTCCCCACTGGATAGCTCATCATACATGATGAGGCAACTAATCAACTGAGAATCAAATGGCTTGTAAGCCCAACAATGCTAGAACCATGGCTAGCGATGGCAATCACCAATCAGCAATGATCAGAGGTGCTAGAACTCTAGCAGCCCAAAATTCCAGTCCTTTTTACCCTTGGCTGAATCACCTGTATTCTGCCATCCCATCTTACTTTTCCTTATAATTTACTTTTAAATTATGTATGGAGTTTATAAAAAATCTAGCATAATTGGCTTAGCTTTTGGCTTTAAACTTAAATTTTTAAATTGTAGGTTGTTTTAATCCTACCGCAATCACTTATGATAATTGTCCTATGGCTGGGGTATGTTCAAAATTCAGGTGGTATGAGATCATAGCAGCATGAGCTTAAATCATTATAAATGGCTATCGTTTTTTGCATAACTTAATCAATAAACTCATCTAAATTTAATAAAAATGCATTAATTTAGATAGTGATCAATAAATTTACATAGATTGACTAACAAAAGCAACCAAATCTAATAAAATGAATTGCTGTAGATGGCATTCAGTACAAAAAGCATACTTTGACCAATAAAATTATTTAATTTTAATAAAATAAAGTATTGTAGATGGCAATCAATAACCTTAATTTAATTTGACCAATAAAATCAACTAAACTTATAGTAAAATATTAGTATATTTGTTTATAAGATACTATATATAATATATATAAAGTGAGTTTTAATTTTATAGAGAAATAGTAAGGGGTCAAAAAGGATATATATATATAGCAATATTATAAAAGTAGGAAAAAGAGCCACTTTTCAAAAATGCATTAATTTTTTTAGGGGAAAAAACTTGGGTTAAAGGTTTTTTGAAAAAAAGAAACTTCCTAAAAAAATTTTAGGGAAAAAGACTCTCCTTTTAAAAGCTCTAAAAAGTATGAAATAATCAAAAAATTATACCTCTTCAATAAAACCCTTTTTAAAGTTGGCACCATCTTCCATCCTGACTTATAGAATCTTGCTCACAATTAAAATTTGTATCTTAATAGCTGATTTACCCATGCTTCACTATGGTGTCTATAAAATTAAGGATTTTCATTTAAGTTTTATATTATGATAAACTAAATCATGCAGCCAAATCTAATTGCTCAATCAAATCAACCAAAAACCACCAACCACTCAGGTAAACCTAACTGAAATTATCAAAACAACCAATAACTAATAATCCCTCAAAACTAAACTGTGTCCTATTGAGTCAAACATAAGCCATCAACCACTCAGCTAAACAAAAAAACCTATTGAATCAATCAAATAACACCAAACTGCTACCCAAAATATCTCTTTATACTTAATATCACTGAGTATGTGACATTTCTTCCAAACTATTAAATCAACTTCTACTTAACTTGCCAAAAGTATTTTAATAATTAAGTGAACTAAGTTGGGCAGGTTTAAAATATATAAACATAACATCAGATACCCATGCTTCATTACAGTATTTAGTTAGAAGTTAAGCTCACATTGTAGCCTATAGGCTGTGCTGGCACTACTCTCAAGCCACTCATACTAACATATTTGCTGTTGCCCTCATGGCTGATGAGCTGATTATCCTAACTACTTAATCTACTTAAACTCCAATACTTATTTTAGTTGAGTTTCAGGTGAGCGATTTGATGAATTATCAGATAATGTTCGCCAATTTTCACCCACTCACCCAAATAGATTGAACCCATCAGCCTTGATACTTTCAGATTTGATAAGATTCGCCAATTCTCACCCACTCATCCAAATATATTGACCCTATCAGACTTGAAGGTTTTAGATTTCAGTTAGTATGTCAGTGAAATTTTTTTATTAAGTAGATGTCTGGATTGAGTCCGAATATATACTATAAGCAGCTTAGAATATACAGTGCTGAGTATATATATTATAAATGCCTATTATAAGTCAGTTAAAATATGGCACCAACTCCAAAAAGTGTTTTACTGAGGAGGCATAATGTCTTGATTATTTTATACTTTTTAGAGCTTTTTTTAATGGAGGTTCTTTTTTACCCCAAAAAAAATTACTAAGTAAATTTACCCAGCATTGCTCAGGTTTATTAATAAGCTCACAATGACATAGCTTATAAGCTGTTCTAGTGCTACTATTGAGCCACTTAGACTAACAGCTTCGCTGCTGCCCTAATAACTGGTGAGCTGAGTATTCTAAATTTACTTATTAAACTACAAGCAAAACTACCCATTGTTGCTCAGGTTTATTTATAAGCTCACACTGACATAGCTTATAGGCTGTGCCAGCACTACTCTCAAGCCTCTTGGACTAACAGCTTTGATGTTGCCCTCATGGCTGGTGTGCTGATTATTCTAACTTTATTTAACCTACTTAAATCTCTAATCTAATTTGTTTAGTTTCAGGTGAGCAATTTGGTGAATTATTCAATAATATTTGCCAATTCTCACCCATTCACCCAAATAAATTAAACCTATCATACTTGAAGGTTTCAGATTTATGTCAGTCAGTACATCAGGCAATCAATGAATTGTTTTATTAAGTAGACTAGCTGATTTACCTGTGCTTTGTAATGGTGTCTATAAAATTTCAGATTTTCAAATTATTAATTCTATATTTTATATTATAGATAAACAAAACTACTCAGCCAAATAGAATTGCTCAATCAAATCAACCAAAAACCACCAACTACTCAGATAACCTTAACTGAACTTATCAAATCAATCAAATAACATCAAACTGCTACCCAAAACATCTCTTTAAACTTAAAATCATTGAGTATGTTACATACATCCTCATTATCAATTCAGTCCTAAAGAGGGCTGTCCCCAGTATAAACCCCTATTTGAAATGACAACTGAAGTTGCAGCTGCCCCTGACAACACCCTGTTGCAAAGCAACGTTAAATCTATTTTGAACTCTTTAAAAATGGCTTCTCTGGGCCAGAATTTCCTGAAGAGTTTCCTTTTGCCACAAAAAAGGAGTAGTTGTGATGGGCCACAAGGCGATTGAATCAATCATGCAAGCTTCTCAAGTGTGTGGCTTTAACAGTGTTAAATCCTCAGAAGAAAAAACTGATTTTGTCCATCTTCCAAGTTTGCTCCTGCAGGTAGAGAATACCCTATCCAATTATATTGATGCAATGAACACAGCAGATATTATTGATGAAACTAATATTACTCTCTTCAACCTTCAGCCACATTCAGGTGATATGCCTACTCCATTCTTGTCTGCCCTGGCACATTCCCTCAAACACCCAATTTACTCATCTTCCCCCTTGGTTATGCTAGGCTATGGGAACCTGGTCTAGCATACTAGAGGTTAAATTGTGTTTTTAGCAATTTTTCTCCTTCTTTATTCTGCTTTTTATTTTTATGTCAGCAAGAAGGGTCCCCTGGTCCCCTTGCCTTGAATAAATGAGTATGTGACATATTTTTCAAACTACTAAATCAACTATTACTTAAATTGCCAAAAGTATTTTATAATTAGGTGAACAAAATTAGGCAGGTTTTTAAAATATATAAACTTACCATCCAGATACCTATGCTTTGCTAAGGTATTTAGTTTATCAGATGATAAGCTCATATTGTAGCCTATAGGCTGTGCCAGTACTACTCTTGAGACACTCAGACTAAAAGCTTTGCTGTTGCTCTCATGGCTGGTGAGCTGATTATACCAATCACTTAATCTACTTAAACTCTAATACTGATTTTTGTTGAGTTTCAGGTGAGCAATTTGGTGGATTATTAGATAATATTTGCCAATTCTCACCCAATCACCCAAATAGATTGACCTTATCAAACTTGAAGGTTTCAGATGTCAGTCAGTACATCAGCACATCAGTAAAATTGTTTTATCAACCCTTTCACTGATTTTCAAAAAAATCATCTATTTTTTGGCCTTAGATTTGGCATAAATTTCTTAGCCGATGTTCACTCTTTTTAAGCTCATTTTGGTCCTTGTCATAACATGAATATCTGATTAATTTTGAAATAAATTTATATAAATCTTATTTTTATTAGATTTATATATGCATTTTTAGATTTACATCACCCCCTATTTTTGGATACATATATGCATCAAATCATTGAGAGGATTAGGTAGATATTTTATCTTATTTGAGATGGGCTGACCTGGGGACAAAACTGCACTAATTAAGGGGAAATTGAATGAATGGGAAAGGAGTATAAAATCCAAAAAACCTACATGTGTAGCATATGATAGGTCAGGAACTCCATGGACTGCCTTTGCCATTTGCTATCTCAGTTCGGGGCATTGGTGTGCAGTGCCAACACAGTCATAGTTGTCCCCTACCCAAATTCCCATATGGGATTTGAACTTGGGGAGGCAGTGATAGAGGGTCCATATTCTATCACTGGGGTATCCTCCCTTTATTAAATAAATGTTATGTAACTATATAAATTTATAATAAGCATATATATATTTTATAGTTTTTTAACATCGTTAGATTTTATCACTTGATCCTCTTTTTTTGTAAGCTAAAAATCAAATTTTAATCACACAGTGAAGTAAAAGATAAAATATAAACAGATAGAGTTAACTTTTTAAAAGTAAATACTTAATGAGAATTAAAAATGGGCTCCTACGGGAATTGAACCCGTGACCTCCTCCACCCAAAGGAGGAATCATACGACTAGACCAAGGAGCCATAAATATTATCTTATTTAAAAATTTTATTCTTCAAATAACAAAATTATAAACTTTTCCCTTATGGTGAAAAGCTAAAGAGCATGTATATGTATTTCAACTGAAACTAAAGACAATATTACCATATCTATTATAAAAACTGTCTCTTTTTTTCTAATATTAAATTTTGATTACCAGCAAAAAGACATTATTATTTTCTTAAGTGATTACCATAAGGTAAATAGTAGTATATATTTCAAATATAAGAGGGCATATATTAATAAAGTAATTGTTATAAAAATAAAATTTATTTACTGACCAGTGACAATACTTATTTTATGGTAATAATAACTGAAGTAGGATATATAATTTTTGTCAGTATTTAATTAATGTTATGGGTAAAGACTCCATCGTGCAAGTATTATTGCATGTAGTAATATCCATTATGTTTTTGTTAAGTTGGAGATGCTAGTTTTATTGTAAAAACTCAAATAACTCTTATATAGCATCCAAAAATCAAAATGTATCTAAATCACCATTGATAATCAATGATTTTTATAGTAAGCAAACTTATTAAGTTTCAATAGATAATATTAATAATCTTTAAGCTGTGTGTCATCATATTTGTTATATATTTTTTCTCCATTTCTGAGTTGAGAATTATGTAGACTTCTTCAAGTATAGCATGTTCACCATATATGTAGCTGTATGGCACATATATCATCTGAGCATCATGTACTGTTGCTGTAAGGCCTTTGGATCCAGCTATTAAACTGGACAGGGTTGTGCGCCCCTTTAGTACTAAGGAGGGTTTAAACCCCAAGGCCCTGACCCTTACCCAGATCTCTGAACTAGGGCACATCCTGGATGAGAGATTGATGGCTGATGCCCCTCCCTGTTTCCCCATACCGTTTCCACATCCTCTTCTCAAGCCAAACCAATTCAAGTGTCAAAATCTGCATAACTTTATTTTAAGAAATCAACCAACTTTATGTAGATTTTTAAAGATCACAAAAAGCTCTCTACCATGGTTCCAATTTCATGTCTCCAAAAAAGGAACTCAACCAGAAGTCAAACTAAGTATGGGAAATTTATCTAGCAAGCCATAATCAAGAAAAAGTCATAAAGAAAGGTAAAAATGGGGATCAAACCTTACACTCCATTTCAAACTCAATAAAGCAAATTTAACATTTGGTTCTGAGAAAAATGATCTGAAAGTACCTTGGGATTATCAGCCAACACCTTTGAAAGTCAAACTGACATTCAAAACTGTTATTTAATAAATTTAAAATTAGAAATCATCCCCTACTCTCATAGTTTAGATTGGTAGCCTTCATCCTATTTTTTTAGTACTAGCCTTCATCCTCTTTTTCCAGCCTAAAACTCAGCATCTTATCTATGGTAGGTTGTTGGGTTATTGTTTTATAATACCTAAATATAACTATTATCCCAGAAAGTTCTTATTTTTATAAATATTTTATCAAAAATCTATATTAAAACCTTTTTTCTTGTGCTTTCAGAATAGACACCACCCAAGGGTCACATTTAATGGCCTCTGTTATACATTCTCCTTCTTGACTTATGAAAAAGAATGTTGGAGGTATGAGTGCTCCCAAATCTGCTACCATGATTGGCCCATCTCCTTCCCAAACTTCAAATAGTATTGTGGTTATCAATGATATGAGAACCAATGGCGAAAAGACCTTGGTGGATTCTCTGTGGAATCCTAACAATCAGAAAAATAGGTTTATAACCAAAATCAGCTTAATAAGGTAATAACTAATAATAGGATTGCTCTGACTTTTCAGCTGAATTTGGGGTGTTTGTTACCACATGAGTCTGACCACCGCTGAGGTGAGAAGTTTTTACTCGATGATAGGGTGCAAATTAACCAATCATTACCACATGAGTCTGACCACCTCTGAGGTGAGATGATTTTACTCACTGGTGATTGGATACAATTCATCAAATCATTACCACATGGGTCAGTTTCGCCTCAAAATATTTATCTTTGATCTGATAGGCCAAAAGCCTATATTTCCTAATTTGGATGACTCAGCTTTATAATACTTTAGCCCCAAATACCCATGGTCCTGGGATTTGAACTAGTTTAAATAGGAAATAATAGTATCAAAAAAGGACCTTTCTTGGTTTTGCCCCACTTAAACAATAAAAAACATAAAAACTTTAACAAAGCATTATTTATTACTTTTATTGAAAAAGTAAATTTCTCACTTTAATAAACAATTTGTGGCATCCGTCTGTGGATCCCACAAACTGGTGCTCACTACAGGGGCTCACTCTGAATACTTCAATAAGTATTAAAGCAATGGATAGCGTCACCTGTTGGGTGTGAAATGGGGAAGGGACTGAAGATGATGATCAAATGGAAAGCCCTACCGCTTTGATTTTTGGAGAAGAACGATTTGAATGCATATTAATACCTGAGTCTCATTGCATCACCTGGCCAGCTACTGAAGCTGTGAGAGACCTTACTCATGGTATCCTTAACCCTGGTGACATTGCATCTCATGAATGAGTGTCATTGGTAGAGGAACGCCACTTGTTTCTCTATGAGACTAGTGTCCTCCCAGAGACCTATGGTCAGCTTACAAATTAGACCACCTACGTATGCAAGTTTGCTCACCCTGCCTTGGTACACATGACAGCTCTGAATTTAGCTTA
>JAKSZP010004537.1:0-53577 GCA_022478985.1 Massospora cicadina
TAAAGTGATACGGCGCGAAGTTCAACGTCTGCTTGGCCAGGATCAAACACATCCCTTCAGTCTGTCAAGAGATATGTTTGCTTTATCAATGGCCTCCCCCCTTCCACCCTTCCTCCGTGCTCTGGTGATTGCAATCGCCATGTGGACTATCCACACGATTGTCTTGGATGCCATCGTAGGCTCCACCCCCACCCTCCCAGAAGCTGTCCACATATTCTGGTCTCATTTGGTGGACCACTTTTAGGCATGGATATTTGGATACCTCCCACCACGTCACCAACAGCTGGTCTCCTCCTGGTTCCCAGTTTGATTTATCAAATCAGAACCTTTCCTCCACACGTGTTCAATAGTGGCTACGGCCCCTTCACACGTTCCTTCCCCCTCCCCATAGTGGCGTTCCCGCTGGCAACAAGAGATAGCATCGCTTCTCTGGGGTGCCTTCCCTGTTACTAAGTTTTGTTTCTTTTGGGTCAAATTCAGAAGTGTCCATCCCATGGTCAGCCTTCCTCGCAATAAATTTAAAATTTAAATACAATGGGGGCATCTGACCTGTTCATCATTACAACCTTCTAAAATTTGGATAGTTTACAAACATCAACAGTGCCCGCCTCAAGATCCTGTCAAAGGTAGACATAGGCCTGTATAAATCTAGCATGAACCTTATCAACCACTGTGCCCTGGACAAAATCTGCTATGGAATACTCATACCAGACTTGTATAGGACACAGTATAGCCCAGTTGCAATTTGGTTAAACCAAATATCCATATAAAATTATTTTTACATCTACTTAATTCCTATTTAGTCTTTTCATTATATATAGGTTTTGATCCCTCATTCCTCAACGCAAATATCGTTCTATATAATAAATTTACTATGGGTTACCTTGCCTTGTGCCCAAATTTTTATATGTAGTTTTTAATTAATAGTTTTAAATTACTATTGGATGCCTCACCCAGGACTCCAGATATTATATAGTTACAAGGCTCATTTCTTTCCCCCACTGGCATTATATCCTAATTACTTATTATTATTAATTACTTGTCTTTGCGGTCCTGAAAACTTAAATTTCCCTTTTTAGTATTATCTCTCTCTTCCTCCCAAGACATCAAAAACCATCATTAGATTTAAGTAGTAGCATCTTCAAATCTATGTCTATGGACTTTGAGTTTTAAGAAAACTATGCACTGCCCTCTTTTTAGTACAGTTTATAATGATGGGAGTAGCAATTTGAAGGGGATCTGTTTTTACCCTAGCTTATCAAAGCTGCTGTAATAAAACCATGTACATATATAAACAATTTGTCTATTTTTAAATCATTGTCTTCATAATTTTTCTTTATTTATTAAGATTTAAATTTCCCAATCTATCTCTCTGCTTGGCATAACTTTCTGAGAAAATTAATTTTGGTAAATTAAAAGCAAACACTTAATTTCACACCAAAGTCTTACTCTGGTGTCATCAGATCCCCCGCCAACTGTCCCAGCATGGGGCAGCAGCGAAACTCCCCCCTCCATTTTTTGTCCAACAAGAAAACGCGCTCGGACTGGCTCACCCAGTCATTCCAAACCCTTGAGACGATTCATTCCTCCCAAGGATCTTGATGCCCATCTTGCCTGAACCCAAGAGGTGCCCCACTGCCCCTGGTGCTCCACCAGAGCAACATGCATTTCAGCCTTAGGGTTGAATATGGGAAATTCTTCTCCTACAACGACCAAGCCATTATTAAAATGGCTCAAGTAGTGATGACACCAGCCTGTTTTATATACTTCTGCCCCTATAAGGGAAACTTTGATCTCAGCTTCCCCTGTAAAGCCAATGCAGCCACTGCGGCAACAGTGCCATTAATTTTTAACAATATTCCCCTCCCAACAACTCAGACCTGGCTCCCTATGGACACCACCTTGGTGGTCCAGTTCTCTGGTTTTCCCACCCACCTCCCCCCCAAAGTGCTCCACCAGGAGCTGATGGAAGGCTTAGCAGCCTACGGCGCCAACCCCATCTTACAATTTGTAACAGAAATGGGGCCACACACTTTGCTGGGCCTCAGGCATATGCCACAATCAGCCCTGAATTTATGGAAAATTTCTTTAGCAATTCCCCCTTGTGCCACCATCCCATCTGCCCCTGACCATCCGTTCTGGGCCCGCGTTGAGGGCGGATGGACAATTTGTCCATCCTGTTTTGAGTTAGGCCACTCAAAACATAAATGCCCATAATCAGAAACTTCTGCCAATGCCAAAAGTTTGCCCGACGCCCACCAATCCGCCACCCTTACCACACCAACTCTGACATGGGGTATGATACTACCTTCCCCTCCTCTAATGCCTTATGCTGCAACTGCACCTACATCCACCAATCAGCACCCACCTTGCCCCAATGCCACAAATAATTCATCCAACCAAACTTCAGATTGGATCCCAGTTCAATCCCATGCATCCGCAAACAAATTAAACAAACCTCAACTGTATGCTGATTCCCCAATCCAATTCAACCAAAATCCATGAAAACTATTGGATGAAATTGAAGAATCAGGTAACATCATTGAAGAACTGACGCTGCAACTCGAGCGGCTCTGTAACGCAGAATGGGATGCAAAATTCTCACCTCAGAAATATGTCCCACAACCTAACGCCAAACTGTTCTACAGCGACCACCAGCTTGCAGTAGAAGCAGATGTCACACCAGATTGCCATCTGCTTTGCAAAGCTGCCGCCAAATCTGTGGCTGCACTTGCAGGAGGAATTCCACCTCCCATCATCAGCATAAGTCTTACTGCACAAAGTAAGATCAACATGAAAACTTTACACAAAAATGTCACTGAAGCCATCCAGAACGTGGTAACAGTAGCACGGAATCTGAAAGCAAAAATAACCTGAACCAATATTGCCACATTTGTTAAATTCCCAGATGCCCACCTCAAAGCTGAAGACTCTTTGGGCAAATACATCATTGGTATAATGATGGCTGGCAACTATTTGGAAGTTCCAGTCATCAAGGATATTAAACCCTATGCCGCTGATGCCCCCACACCCTTACTATCTGCCTTAACACGCACCCTACTCTGGAATGAGATGGATATGGCTGAAGACAAGTCCCCCAATCCCCCCTCCCCATCCACCATGGAGGGATATCAGTATTCGCTGCCAACCTGGTTGGATATTTTGTTAGGTACAATTCAATAGATCCATCCATTTTTTGGGAGTTTCATTTGAATCATTATTTTTATTATGATTTTAGTTTTAGTTTGGTAATGTCCATCCCCTGGTCAGCTTACCTCGGTTAAATATTAAGGTTTAAATTGAACTTTTGCATTGTAATTTGAGGCTTAACCAATTGATACAAATGGTGCTCACTACAGGGGGCAATTTCAGCACCCTGCATCCTTTTAAATACTAATATGCAACCAGCTGAAGATTCTTGCCAGCTTGACTCTGCATGTGTCTTTTATGATGAACTGGACAATGTGGAGTCTCAGCCAAGTTATAGCCTCATAGGCTAAAAATACTGATTTTTTATCTTCTTATGAGAATCAAGATACCATGATTTCCTAAATACCTCTAAGCTCCTATGTTTCTGTAGCAGCCTCAAGCTATTAGAGTGAGAAAAAAGTTCATTTTTACCATTTCATATTGGGAGCTTGCACTTTGCATATCATGTCCAATTACAAGGACAGGAGCTAAGAAAACTAAACTTTTTCCTGTTTGGATCTAACAAAAAAACCATGAACAGGATGACTAACAATTAAAGGCGGAATGGCACCATTTTTTTATTAGTTTAACGAATCAATTCCACCAAAAAAGTTACAAAAGCCACTTGCAAGTGTAGACAAGATCATGGTCAGGATTATCCCTTAAATTCTTATTCCAAAGACAATATGGAGGCAGTTGTTGCCAACTTGACTAGTATTCTACCTACATACCTGTACTAGCATTTATCCCTAGAGTTTTTACTTTATGCCCTGCCACAGCAGCCACAGTTTCTATCAATCCCACCCATCATGATGCCAATTTTAGTCGTTCTAGAGTTTTATACAAAATTAACTGGGAACTAGGGTTCAAATTTCTTATCATGTTAACTTGGTCAAACTGCCCAAAACTGATTAGTATAGAAATATTCACACGTTCATGCAAATATACAAAATAACCATAAGAAACCACAATGACTAGGCTATACTGGACATTAATGAACCTTTTAGACCATGTTAGTATAGAGCTAGTAATGCTGAAGCTTTGTGAATCTGACATGTCTTATGATGCTGGTAAAAAATTTGTAATTATGAGTTAAGTGGGGTGGAGCTGATTATAGGACAAAAAACCACCTTCCTTTCAAATTTTTTACTCCAAGTGAGGAGTATTAGCCTTTGCAGACCATTTTTATTGTGAAGACCAGGTGTTGTATAAAGCTAAAATTTCTGAGCCACTATGATGAAAAATTGCTTTCTGCAATGCCTGTGATCTCAAAGGAAATGTATCCAGTTATATTACCCATTTAAAACTCTAAAGCCACCATAACTGAAATGATGAGCTACCTCCTCTGCTGCGCCCTCATCCTTAGTAGGCCAATAACTTAAGAAGGAATTTAGAATATATTATAAAGTCTGTTAATGAAGATGTAATGAAAAATGGTTGGTGTAGTAGAACGGGATATTATACATCTGCCACCTTATTAGACTTTGAAGTTTTGTATTAAACTCCAAAAGTATCAGGTATTTCTCAAAGTTCATTAGTCAGAGTCTCGACAAAAAGATACTTAAATATACATAATAGATAAAAGCTTTCAAAAAAGACTAAACTTCTATAAGTGAAAGGTTTTAATATTTATAAGTTTCTGGTAGTTCTATTCTGATCAGATTATATCAACCAATGAGTGATCAAAACTTCTCTTATTTCAGATTGAAAAGAACCTGATCACTAATATATGATTTGATAAGTTTCTCATCACCAATTTCTAAATCAGTAACCAATGTTTTTATTTAACTGAGGCAAGCCAACCAGGGAACAGACTTTATTAATGCTCAAAAGAGCTAAAATCCCACAATAAAATAAAACAAAGTTGAAATGAGATGGATTGATCCACTCAAACTAATGAGAAATTCAAACAAAACACATCAACCAAGTCAGAAGTGAAAACCGCTATACATCCATGGCAGTGTTAGAAGGGGGATTGGGAGGCTCTTCTTCCTCATCTGTTGTAAACATGTAGCGGAACAAAGCTGATAGTATTGGTGTGGGCGCATCATGGAAACGGGGGCCAAGATAACAAATGGGTGCTTGCAACTCAATGTGTGCGATAAGGAGGATAGAAATATAGTCTGTAAGTGCTTTTTCCACCTCAAGGCGTACTTAGGTAGGGTGGCAATGGTTGCAAGGTTGTTGCGGGTAATACAGGTTTTTAGTCTGAACTTTGCAACTGCTGCACTTTTTGAACTGCTTAATTTGCCATCTGATAATATCATGGATGGTCTTGTTCTGTTTACAAAGCATGGTACTAGATAGGATAGAGAGGTAGCAGGCCCTAGCTAGTACTGCAACTAATTTTTCAAAGGCTTAATGGGTTGGGCGACATTCAGGGTGGCAACTGCCTCTTCAGCTAGTTGGTGGTCGCTTTTGAATGGGGTGGCATTAGAACGATGCACATAATGGCACTTTGGGAATTGGGCTGCATAATCAGTATTGATGTACATTTCAAATTGAGGGGGCCCAGCCCATTCAGATTCAGAGATAAGCTAGCCCAATTAATCAACCTCAACCGACCAATCCTGTGTATTTTGGTTAAATTTGATTGGTTTGTTTGCATATGGGTTATCTGTTGCGTTTGGCTGGGAGGATGGTTTAGAACTTACTTTAGTCCATTATGACCCCTGGTTGGTGGGTTCAGGAGAAGAGGTTCGTCAAGATAATTTTTGGTTTGTTGATTCAGTGGTTGCTGTGGCTACCACTTTGGGGGGAGGGGGAAGGATAGTATTCCATTCAGGAAATGTTACTGGATCAGCTGTGGGGTCATCGTGCATAGAGTTGGGTGTGGATGCCATGGCTCCTAAGATTGAGTGGAAGCACCGTTTCAAATGGTCCAGTTTGAAACAGGTAGGGCAAATGGTGCGCCCTCCATCCAATCGAGCCCAAAAAGGATGGTCTGGGGCAGAGGGGATAATGGTATGAGAGAGGATTGAGATAGCTATTTCCATTGATACTGGACGAATAGTTGTGAAGACGTGGGGGCCTGCAAGGCGAGTGGCTTCATTGGGAACCACGAATTGTACCATGGGATCAGAACCTTATTCTGATAATCCATCAATAATTTCTTTAACTAAAATTTTGGGTGGTAGGTGGGTAGGGAGGCCTGCGAACTGAACCATAAGAGTGGTATCAGTGGGCAACCTGGTACAAGTAGTTGGGAGGGGGGTGCCTTGGAACGCCAGGGGGATGGTAGCTGCTACTGAAGCATCAGGTTCATCTGAGAAGCCAAGATCAAAATACCACTTGAAGGGGTGGAAGTCAATGAAGCCTGCAGGCTGCATAACAGCCTGAACTAATTTGATAATGGTTTTGTCTGAATAGGGGAACAACTTACCATATTCAACCCAAAGGCCAAATTGCATGTCGCTTTAGGGGAGCACAAGGGGGTAGTGTGGCACCGCCTGGGTTTGAGCAAGATGTAAGGCTAAGTCCTTATGCGTGACATAGCATGCTGAAGAATTAAGAGGGCTAGCTAATCAAGCCCAAGCACGTTTTGGCAATGGCCAAAAAACATTAGGAGGTGGCGCACCACTGCCCCATATGGGGCAGCGGGCGCCAAACACATTGACATAGGAAACTTGAATAGGGCGACGATGAGTGGAGCTGTTTTTACTCAATTTTAAACTATAATTTAACCAAAAGTGAGCGAATTGAGAGATCAGCAACTAATGTTGAAAACTTAAAAGTTGAATTTTGGCAAGAAATAAATCAGTCAAAATCCCAACATATAAATTCTTGTAAATAACCACAGCAATTTGCACCAGCTCATTGACTTGTCTGATCTGAAAACAGATTTTTCAGAATCAACTCTCATAGAATAACTGCAAATGATGTTTGCTATGTTCCTGCAGCCACAGGATTTTGAAAATTGCCCTTCTACTTGAGTCTAGTGGACACACTTGCCTCTTAAATGCTAAATAGCTTGGACAACTATTACTCCATATTCACCTATATTGAAATTAGTATAAACAAACCTTTCATCCAAGAAATTCTTGACAGTGGTGCAACTATCACATAGTTTCCTCGAAGCTAATGAAGCAACTGGGAATTTCCCAGATAATAATTATAATAAGGAATACAGAACCGTGGGGACCAATGCCACAATCTCTTTAAAATCTTATAGCTCCTTTCCACTGAAATTAGACCCCTACTAGTTTCTATTCATGCTATTGTCTTACACCATGAAAGTTTCGATATATTTGTTGGGATCTCATTTATAAGGGCATTTGGACTCAGAGACTTTGGGACAACGCTATTAAACTTTAATATACTTTGTGAGAAACCATAGCTCAAGCGTCAACGCCTCTTATTATTATTATTGAGTCTAGTGAAGGATTATAACCATTATATATCAATTAGGCTGCTTACAGACTTTAAGTTTTACCCCAATTAATTAAAACTAGTGAGATTCCAATTAAGATGGACAAGATTGTACTATTGAAAGGGGCCACCAAGCTCTCATTAGTACAGATATAAATTTACAAAGTGATAAAAGATATTATGGTAATCTCCTTTCTACCCTTTGCTAACTTAAAATGGATCCCATTTCTACCACTAGTGCTATCTACCCCAATCAGGGAGAAATAAGGTGTTTTTGGAAACATCAAGCTTATTCGTCTATATAAAATTATATCAAATCATTAATTTGTTTGATATAAGCCCAAAAAAGGATTATCTGGTATTAAATTGGAGCCTGATAGTTTAAGGACACCCTGCATGAATATAGTACAACCACCAGATCTGAATTAATGGTGAAAAACTAGAATACCCCAAAAAAAGAATAGAAAATGCCAATGATTTCACACTGGCATAACAGCCTCATCATCTCAATAACAATTTTGGCCACCACTAATTTTTGAGATCAAATATTTGGTCAAGTGGAAGGAAATGTTGAAATTTAAGTGACCAAACATTCAAATATTATATTCTTATATTTACTTAATTTTGGTTTTCCTAGTAATTAGAAAAATGCTTTTTTCACTTGAGCCTTGACCAATGCCAATTTAAAAATCAATTTACCAATGATTACCTTACCTTCTCACCCAGTTTTTATATGTAAATGTTAATTTGATAGTATTAAATTGCTATCTTTTGCCTCGCCCAGGCCCTCCAACTATAGATATTTTAACAAGGTCAATTCCTTTCCCCCACTTACACCATATCCTATATACTTATTATAATCAATTTACTTTAGCTTCTGACCCATGTAAATTTATATCCACCTTTTATTATTATTATCTCCATTTTCCCCTAAGCCAACAAAAAACTATAGTTAGGGTTAATTAGTGTTGGGATTCTCCCTAAATTGGGGGAAGCCTTAACTAGGGTCGCGACCCGCCTTTGTATCTATATATATAAAAATGAATGTCTCTCTGTATGTTTATATGTATGTCCCAAATGCATTCCTATACCATTCATCCAATTGTGATGAAACTTTGGTGAGTTGTTGTGTGCATGCCTGAGAAGGTTTATAAAATTTTAAAAATATTATTTTAATAGTAAAATAAAAAGTTTTATATGTAACAAGTGAAAATCCTATATATACTTTAATGGTATTTGCTATATTGTTACAGATGAGCAGTTTGAGTTTGTTTGATTTAATATTTTATATGGTTTTGTTAAGTGGTTAGTGGTCATTTGGCATTTAGTAAGTTAATTTAAATAGAGACTTTGAATCTAAAGTCCAATTGATTTTAAAAATACCTCCTCTAGCATAATTGGCTCAAACCTCTCTCTCACAAATATCACTTTTTATAACAAAAAGTGAATTGAACAAAAATTGAGAGAGCAATTAACTGCCATAACGCACTGCAATTTTATAGAGCAGTGAACAAAGGCCAACCAACCAAGCGTAGGGAAGTATAGCCGCCCATCTGTGCGCAGCACATAGAAATGGATGACTTGCCCGCGCTAATAGTGAGTTTTATTAAGAATAATACCAAGGTTTCTGAGATGGACAAACCATCTGCTAACCTTCCCACCAGCCCAAGCCCCGGCACAACTAGAAATGGGGCTGGGCATTCCACCATGTATGCGCCAAGTAACGAACTGGTGACACAAACAACAATGAAATGAGTGAACGTGTCAATGGGTCATGGAGCCCTAACAAATAGCATGAATGATGGGGTTGACTCCCTAGGACAATGCCCACCAACACCCTGACAACAAGCGCAACCTTCTGGGAGCAAGGCCTGACACTGAGAACAGCAGAGTTGGGAATATTCCCCAGTGAACCTCAATCAGCAGGGGGGACTGGGGCCTCACAGGGTGAGAAAATTCTTGCCAATAATACAAAAAACCCAGATGAGGTATTGGTAGGATCCAAAACTGACTTGGATTTGAATAATGAAAATTGGCAATTCAAACCAATGGAGTCAATCAATAAAAAGCTTTCTTCCAACATGGAGAAACTTTACTGAATCAGCTTGGGGTATTCGGGTGAAGAACAAGTTGGACGCTAATCCTGAAACAGCCCAGTTGGGGGGCGAATGGTCCCTGACCAAAATCAATTTAGTAGCATGAGTAACTCATTGGGTGGAATGCCCAATATGCAATTGGGCATAATCCCCGATGAAGGCATTCTGATAGGGGGCCATAGCTCGACAATGTATCAATGGCTGATCCTGAATATCCAATCACTGAACCAAGCTGATCCATTGAGGACTAACCAAAGTGGGGGTGACTCTATATTGGGACTGAATCTGAGGGATTGGACACCCAAGAGGGATCATCAAAAAACTTAAAGTATTACTGGAAGGGGCGGAAACCCTGACAGCAGTCAAGTTGATGGCCAGGGCCCCAGTTAAATTTACACTGATCCAGTCAGACATGTTAGCGCGTCAAGGTGTGTCCACCCACAAGGTTAAACAATGGGAGGCCCTCCAGTTTCCATACTCTATGGTGACTCAGTGGGTCTCTAAAGGAATCAAGCCAGCCATCACAGCTATATGGTGCAACCATAAATTTTCCACTGGAGCGGCCAAACGCTGGCTTGACACCCAAATCTCAATTGATATGGCGGTACAATTCAAGGCGTCCTAAGTTTGAACTGAAGATGCCCTGGAGTGGATGAAAATCCCCATGGACTACAAGGTGATAGAGGCCGCCATCCGCAAAGATTTAAAACTGGTGGATGCAAAAGCCTGGATGGAGGCTGGCATCGACCTATTAAATGTGATGGAATACAACAAGGCAGGCATTACAGCACATTATGCCCAAGCATCGGGAGCTCAGGCCTCAACCCAACAAATTTAGCCAAATATGCTAGATGTTTCCTGAACGCATCTATGGCCCTCAAATGGGCCAGACACTCCATTCTGGTGGACATGGCGCTGGAATGGTACAACACTACCTTCTCCCCAGAGGAAGCACTACTGTGGATCATGGCTGGGTTCAAGGCAACTGAGGCCTTACACTGGTTGTATACCCATATTCCACCTGCCACCGCATCAGACCTGATGAAAGTGGGCTGGACAAAGGAAAAGGCAGTGGAATGGGGACCCTTTTGGGATTGGTCGCTGGAAGAGGCCATCAACTGGTCTGCCAACAGATTCACACTGATGGAGATGAAATACTGGGTCTGAGTGGGGGCCAGTATGGACCTAGTGCGTGAATGGGCAGAACTGGGGGTGACCAAACTGATTCACAAAACCCTCAGAGGCCACCCATTCCCAATCACAAAGTGGAAAATCTGGCATGACGCTGCAACACTCACTGAGGCTGCAGACTGGGATGTGGTGGGGTTCACCCCCCAATCAGCCCAACTGTGGATGGAGCATGAGATCTCGCCACAGGCAGCAACAGCGATGAAAGGGGTCATGACCCCAGACTTGGGCTGAGAATGGCTCAAAGTGGGGATCTGCATCAAAACTATCTGGGATTGGAAGCAATCCTTCCCAGAACTGACGATAGCTGCCCCATATGCTGCCAAAGGCTTCACCCCTCAGAAGCATTTCAATGGTGTGAAGTGGGGGTTCCTGGGGACATGGCATGGGTATTCACAGATGGGGGCTGGAACAGCGTTACTGTAAGGGACTGGTGTCAGCGTAGCTCAATTATGCTGGAGGTCCTCCAACAATACCTCCACCCAACGTGCAGCCCAGAATCTGCTCTCAAATGGTACTGACTGGGGTTCTCACCAGCGGATGCCCTAGAGTGGCAGAGCCTGGAGATCGGAGCACAAATGGCTAAAAGTATTAACTGCCATGGTATCAACAGTCACCAACTTGAAGCATTCCTCAGCTGGGGTTTCAGCCTCAATGAATCAGTAAGTTGGATTCTGAAAGGAAAGACCCCCGCTGATGTACCCAAACCAAGCGCAAAATCAAAATTGTACAGTGCAGCGGTGGCGCATACTGAGGACAACACCTGGAATGGAGCAGGGAGCCACATCAATTACATCCATCAATTGATCAGTGGGGGCTTTACAGATCGCCAGGCACTGAAATCATACCTTAA
The DNA here is from genome assembly GCA_022478985.1 of Massospora cicadina. NCBI lineage: Eukaryota > Fungi > Entomophthoromycota > Entomophthoromycetes > Entomophthorales > Entomophthoraceae > Massospora > Massospora cicadina. The sequence continues at coordinate 11,695 of JAKSZP010004537.1, forward strand.
AGATGCTATCTGAGTCCACCTACAACTAGTGGAGGAGGAAGAATGGTCCAGATTTAATTCTGTCAATTTACCAGGAACTAGATGAAGTCCTAGCTGGAGGGGACTTTGATCATCACTGGGTCCCCAAATGGGGCTATATAGATATAGTGATCCCAGGCGAGTTGGACTGCAAGAAACTCCTCAAAATTGGCATCAAGTACAAGGGGATTTATCTGCAAATGGAGCTGACCAGATATGCCAACCAAACGGCAAGGTGGGTTACCTTCCAGAACCTCCCCACTGACCACAAAATGGGAATGGGTGCATGAAGCAATCTGGACTGGGTTGTCTTACTATGGGGAAGTACATGAATTCTGCCAAGCCAGTGGAGATTACATTGTGAAGTGCCTCCACCCTTGGACAGTGGAAGCGCTGTACAAACCAGCCCCCTGGATGAAACCAAATAAGATTGCTCTACCCAGATTCATCCGCCTGCCAGCCTTGATAGGGTAGTGTATGTCAAACAGGAGGATGTCAAACAAGTGTGCCAGTTCTGCTATCAGACTGGCCACACTATGGTTCAATGCCACCATCATAAAGGTAAAACTACTTGGGAGTATGAATATGACCCCATTGGGGGAATTACCAAGGTGGGCACCAAGACCTTCCTCCACCCAAAAGCCAGAGAATGGATCCCACAAAACTTAATGGAGGTAGCGGATATGAAATGCCAATGACAAGAATTAGACCTGGCACACAGAGAGGCGTGGGAATGGGAAATGGCAAAATGACCTGAAGCAGATGATGAACCATTTATAAATCTGAACCCCAAATCTTATGCAATGGATGAGGGAACCAGCCCAGGACCAGCAGAGAAACGTCCAACCCAAGTGGAATGGATGGTCTGGGAGGAGGAGAGATGGCAGAAGGTGAACCCAAAGAAGTCTTCCAAGCATGGGTGGCCACAGGATTCCAACAAGTCAAAATCAAAGCCTGACAAGATGAAAGGGAATAAAAAAATGAATTGGAAGTCATTGGCAAATGAGCCTGAGGTGACTGGAGAAAAATTTGCAGAAAAATTGAGATTGACAAAATTGGCTGGGCAATTGTCGACTAAAAATTGAGTTCTGCCAATAAATCAAATGAAGGGGTGCAAATCTGGCTGATGGATGAAGGCAAATCTGCCAGTCCACCCAAAGAAAACAAGGGGCACCTGGACCCAATCATAAAACCATCCCCATTAACCATTGACAGGGAGATGGGGATGGCAACCAAATTCCCAGTGCACAAGATGCCCAGGAACATAATCCCAGTCCCAACCAACTGACCCCAAAAACTGAATATCACACCCCACCAACCATTGACACCACCACCAATGACCAACCTGACCTCTGTACGTGACTTGATTCACAACCCAGACAACGCTAAACCTCATACCCATGGGTCAGGCAGCCAGAAATGAGGATAGCAACTACAAATGCTTGGGGGATGGTGAGCATACAAATGAGGAGGAGGAAAATGCACCATTTAAAAACTAATAATAATATTGACCTAATTTTTATTTCAGAAACACAAGCTGGTAACCAAAAAGAAATGGTGCCAAGCTCAAACTGTGATGCAAAAAACCATCCATGGTCCCACCAGATAGGCTACCAAGCCCTATGGATGGACCATGTGGCAATAGTCGCAATGGACAAGAAAATAGACCTGGAATTCATAGAAGAAACTCACGCTGGTAGGATCTTGATAGTGATGGCTACAAACAGAGAAACTGGCAGGAGCATATGGGTGGTAGCAGTCTATGCCCTGCCAAAGCTCCACAAAAACCATATTTTTGGGATTTCTTAGTGGAAGTGCCATCCAAAGTGATGACTGTAATAGCAGGCGACCTGAACTGCTGGATGAATGTGAGTCAGGATACATACCTGATGAGAGAATGCCCCAACAGTAAAGCTGATGAGATGCTCAATTACCTAGTTAAATTGGGGATGTGCCTAATGATTGATGAAGAGGATGATGACCCAGCCAATCTAATGTGGTGGACATATGATGCCGCTGGATCCCCACTGTCAGGATCATGGTTAGACTACATCCTCATATCATCAGACCTCAGGCTGATGACGTCCAACAGCGAGGTTAGCATAAATGCCAAAAGTGACCACATGGTCATCTGGGTGGAGATTGACCTTAATGAACCTCTGAGGAACCATGAGTGGCAATTGGCACCAGCCACGTTGAGGAATGGGGATTGGCGCCAAATGATAGATGTGGGACTGGATCAGCTAATAGCGCATCTGGACAACTGCCCAGAGCTAGACCCACTAGAAAGATGGACCCAGATCAAAATGAAGATGAAACATGATAGTATGAAGTTTGAAAAAGTGACCTCCTACAAGTGAACAGCTGCCGTGAAGCAACTGAAGTCTAAATTAGAAAGCCTGAGGCTCACCCGCTGGGACAGCGAGGACTGGTGGAGTGAGTACCAAACAACACACAAAAAATATTGGGCTATAATGATGAAACAAGACTCAGAGAGATGAACCAATGCAACTTACCAATATCAGAGCTTAGCGGGGACAATGACCAAAGAGGGCCTTAAACACCTCAAGGAAGTCTGAACTAAGGCTAGGGTATGGGAAGTGGAGACAGCGGATGGGGCAGTATCAACAGACCCTGAAATGATCAAGCGTGAAGTTGAGCTTTTTTATGGTGATCTCTTCTGACAGTGAGAAATGAGCAAATTGGTGACAAAAACCCTTATTGACCTGGCCAAGCTGGCACTGGGAGGCTGTACGCTGGAAGATGTCACCAAGCTATCTGCCAAAATCTCTATTGATGAAGTTAAGAGGGTGCTAAAGGAGTCACCAAGAATGAAAGCACCAGGCCCTGACAATATGTGTGCAGAAATATACAGCATATTCTGAGACTGCATAGCGCTGGAGCTCAAAGCCCTCTTTAACCACTGTTTGACCCATGGCAAACAAGTTCTGGGAGGACATGAGACCCAAATTGTACTTCTGTACAAAAAAGGCCTCAAATGCCAACTTCAGAACTGGCACCCAATTGTGCTATCAAATGCCAATTATAAACTGCTCACGCGCATACTATCTAATTGGCTGATGGCAACAGCACCACGCACGCTCCATAGGGCCCAACACGGTTTCATTAAAGGCTGTAGTATATGGGACAGCATAGGTTCAGTCCAGAGCATACTCCAGGATATGAGGGGCATTGAACAAGGATACCTTATGTTCCTTGACATGGAAAAGGCATATGACCAAGTAGCGTGGTCATTCTTACATGAGGCACTGAAGGCGGTCAGTATCCCTGACATGTTTTGGACATGGATAATGATGCTATACTCAGGTCTGGTAACAAAGGTTATGGTTGCAGATGGCGCAACCAACAAAATCTCTGTCAGGCAAGGTCTCCGCCAAGGAGACCCCATGTCACCAATACTCTTCAACTTTTAGCTAACATTCTACTAGTGGCAGTGGACACAAAGCTTCAGGGTTTAGTCCACCCTAACCAAATGCCACTGAAGATGCTAGCATTTGTGGATGATACAGTTGTAGGAATAAGCTCCTTGACTGACCTCCAGGGCGCTGAGGATCTATTAAACCTTTACCAGCTTGCATCAAATGCAAAAATAAATTTAGCAAAAACCTCAGTGATGAGGGTTGGCAACCCAAACTTCAGCCCACCAACTGACACAACGCCAATTATGAGCTCCCAGACAGTCTGATACCTCAGGATACTCTTCAATGACAAGGGACCAGCTGTACTGGAGACCAAACAAGAAGTATTAACAAGCTTATCATTCTGAATGTCATGCTGGAAAGGTGCCAGACTATGCCTTGAGGAGAAAGTGCAGGTGATAAACATCTTCATCTTCTCAAAGCTATGGTATGTTGCTCATGTGCTGCCAATGAGCCCAAACCTAGAGAAGAAAATCAGGTCAATGCTCCAAACTTTCCTGTGGTTCAAGGCAAAGGTGGCACCAATTCCACTGGAAGCCCTGTCAAAACCAAAGAATGAAGGAGGCATGGGCCTACTGGACTTTGAATCTCATGCCCAGTGCATATGGGGGAAGTCATTTCTGAAGCTAACACAGATGCACATGCGCTGCCTGACTCTAGCATGGGGTGTGAACTGGGCAAGAGCCCAAGGCCTCCAAGAGCCAGTCTCCCCCCAATCATTATATGAATGGATGGTGAACCACCCAAAGATAACCTCACAAAAAGGAGCCCCACACTACTGGTGACTCTGCAATTGGGCTGTGCGCCAGGGTGGGTGGTCATTCAAAAAATTGGACTGAGAGGCTGACCAAATTCAAAGGGATGTCAAAGCACATAATTCTGCAATGATTACTGCAACAAGCTGGGAGGAATGTAACTGAATTGCTGACAAATATGCAACCAAGTCAATCAGAATTAGGTACAAATTGATGCTGATAGAATATGGGGATCTGCTCCCAAAACTGGGGTGCAATCTGCCCACCCACCCACAAATCCTTAATGACTGGACTACTGAAGGCCACATGACACCAACTACCCAATGAAGGAGTTGATTTTGGGCCTGAACACCCGCTTGGTTACAGCCAAACAGCGGTCAGTAACATGGCAGATCCTTAATTGGCATTCAAATTGGGCAAGCACAGCGGGCCAGATTACCAGCACAAAGAATGCCCCATATGTGCTGAACTGGAAGCAGACATAGCACATTGCTATTATGAATGTGCCATGTTCAAAAATACTGGTCCATGATGTGATACATCCTATCAGGTGATCATTTGCCTCTGGGTATACATCCATTGCAGGACCTGTTCTTTTAAAACCCTGAGAATGGCTTCAATCCAACTACAAGCCTTCATTTACCATTATTGTGTATGGGTAATTCACTGTGCGCTTGTCGCCAAGGTTATGAGCAATGAGCGCCCCATCACAGAGGTTTGGTATTGAAGACCATTCAGATTATCTCTGATCAGCTCCACCAGATCTCAAAATTCTTGCGCATAATCCCCAGGTGTTATAAGGCCACGCGTTTGGCTTTCCCCACTGGATTGCTCATTGCATGTGATGAAGCTACTAATCATCTGAGAATAGTATGGCCTGTAAGCCTGCCGCTGCTAGAACCATGGCTAGTGATGGTGATTGCCAATCAGCAATGGTCAGAGGTGCTAGAACTCTAGCAGCCCAAATCCCCAGTCTTTTTTACCCTCAGCCAAATTGCCTGTATTCTGCCCTCCCCTCTTACTTTCCCTTAAATTTATTTTAATAAAGTATGGAGTTTAAAAAAATCTAGCATAATTGGCTCAGCTTTTGGCTCTAAACTTCAACTCTATAAAAGGTCAGTTGTTCAAATCCTGGCATAATCACTTTTTATACACTTTTCTTAAACTCACTGTCAATTCTGTCTGTCTGTAATTAAATCTTACAAGCTCTATTTCAGACACTTATTGTCAATAAAAAATTCTTAAATTTGGCACACTTATGTATCTTCAATGACAATACAATAATCCATCAAAAATTTTAATTTTCATGTTCAAAAAAAGTTTTATATGTATCAAGTAAAAATCCTATATATTTTTGATGGTAGTCAGTATATAGTTATGGCTGAGCAGTTAGATATTTAGTTGATTTGATATTTTAAATGGTTTTGTTAAGTGGTTAGTGGTCATTTTTTATACACTTTTCTTAAACTCACTGTCAATTCTGTCTGTCTGTAATCAAATCTTACAAGCTCTATTTCATCAGTTTTATGGTGACATGTACAGAAATTAACTTTGAAGACCAATATGTGTGTACATCTACAACATGATGCATCTGCTGAACATTTTGCAAAACAATTGTTGGATATTGGGAATGGGAAAATGGCAATCAATGAATCCACACAATGTATCACATTGCCAACAAACTTCTGTAAAATCACAGCAACCACAGATGAATTGATTCACAAAGTTTTCCCAAATATTGCACAGAATTACAAAAATCATCAGTGGCTAAGTTCACATGCTATACTAGCAGCCAAAAACAATGATGTCAATGCCATCAATTTCAGCATTCAAAATGAAATACCAGGTGAAGTGACAACATATAAGTCCATTGATACTGTAATGAATCAAGATGAAGTTGTCAATTATCCAACTGAATTCTTGAATTCACTTGATTTTCCAGGTATGCCACCGCATGTTTTAACATTGAAAATTGGCGTGCCTATCATTCTTCTCCAAAACATCAATCCACCACAGCTTTGCAATGGTACCAGGCTTTCAGTGAAAAAGATGATGAACAATATCATTGAAGCTACAATCTTAAATGGAAAATTTAAAGGAGAAGATGTACTGTTGCCACGCATCCCAATGATTCCAACAGATATGCCATTTGAATTCAGATGTTTGCAGTTTCCAGTGTGACTTGCATTTGCAATGACCATCAACAAAGCACAGGGACAATCGCTACAAGTGTGTGGACTAAATTTGAAAAATCCATGCTTCTCACATGGACAGCTGTATGTGGCCTGCTCACATGTCAGAAAACCTTCTGATTTATTCATGTATGCACCAGATGGAAAAACAAAAAATATTGTGTATCCAAAAGCGCTTCAATAAACAGAATTAAAACACAAACACTTTCTATCTTTGAGTGGCATTGCAATGCATGTCAGGTACTCATACTAATATTATCACATTAATTTGAAAACCATGCAAACAAAGTTGTGGGCAACAGCTATTTATTTATAAGAAACCTACTTTAATTGAACTTTATTAATTAAACTAACATTTTCATTATGTACAACATGAAACTCCGTTGCAAAGCACGGGTATTCTGCTAGTTTATATTATAAAATAATTAGTAATATACCCAAAATCTGGGCCCATGGTTCCTGGTGTTCTAAAATAATGTAAACATCCCACTATTTCTGGGTACCATTTATATTGTTTGGAGCACCAATTTTAGGGATCTGTTTTTACCCTAGGTTGCTAAACTGGTGATACTAAAACCTTGTATAATCAAAAACAATTATTTTCTTATTTTTAAGGTCACTGTATTCATACGGTTTCCTTAATCATTAAAGTTTATAATAAACTGTGCGTTGTAATTTGACGCTAAGTGCCAATTATACAGACCAATTCAAGATGTGTCAAACTTGTTGTGTTGTTCAATATGACTATGGTGATAATATAAGATAATATTCTCAAGCTTGAAGGTGGGAAGGGTCAGTCAATAGGCTACGAATAGCACAGTCTCATTTGAAGTAGTTGTTATGAATAACTTGAGTAACAATCACTTGTAATCCAATTATTTTGTCATCCAGTACTCCATGGTAGTTTTTACATATTTTAGATGAAATAGCTACCAGTGGTTGGACACTGCAGATAATAGAGGTTATCCATACATATCCTGGAATGGTGACATCTTTATTATGCAATAATATCTTATCTGGTAGTCTAATAAAACATGAATAGATAATGATTCTACCACATATAATTTGTGGCCGCCATCTTACAAAAATTAGATACTAGAATACCACCTACTAATCTACAACCCATCAGTAAAAAATTTCTGGGGACATAAAAGTGTTAGATGGTACTGAAAAGCAATATTATTCATTAACTTAGGATTTAAAAATTTATCCTGTTGTCAAATAGTAAGACCCTTGGGTACCCATGTTTTTAAAACAATACAGAAAGGGAATAAGGCCATAATCTTTACAATGGCAGCAGGGAAAGAGATATCCACAACCCACTTGGTTAGGTGGTCAATGGTGTCATGGAAACGGCAGAAGAAGTTTAGACTGGCCTGCCAGTTGGGATATGTAAGCACCCAAAAAGCAAGCCAGAATGCCAGAGGAATTGCCACCCAAATGACATTGTATGGAGCCAGGCATTGGGAAACAATAGATTGTTGGTGAAATACAATAGTGAAGAGCAACCCAAGGATGAACAAAATTGAGGCCCCCCAGACCCTGGAGGTCTCACTGCAGGGGGTGGTACCACATGGATGGTTTCAATAAGGTCACCAGTAGTTGGGGTTAAATCAACTGGGGAGACAAGGGAATGGATCCTTTCCTGAAGATGGTAGATTACAGCCACAAGATCCCAGTATATTGTTGGTGAAAGTTCATAATGACAGGGTTAAATTGCCAGAAGTATCTAGCTTGTTGAATCCAGTTTATGATGGTGGGGGCCATAGTGAACATTAGTACTAGTAGAGCCCATCTGGTATATGGGCTGATGGGCCACCAAAGAAAAGCCATCAGGAATGCAGCCAGAAGGATATTAATAAAATCAAAATTGATAGTTTTTGAGGCAAAATTTTATTGTAAAGGAAAGGAAGAAAATTGACCAATAATTTTCTCAGTGCAATGCAACTGATTAAATAGTGGTCAATTGATGTGGGGACAAGCTGGGATTGAGACCCTCAATTTCGACCTAACTGGCGAATTATTTGGGAATGGGGGCAGATAAGTTCACTGGGAACCAACATCAAAGGATTTGGTGGCAGACTGAGTCATTGTCAGTTCAACCTCGAATGCCCAAACTGAGGCTCAACTACATTTATGATGGTTGGTGTGATGGCATTTAGCCCAACAAGCAGTGGGAATCCCCCAAGGCCACCCCACGTAGGGGCGATCCCAATTGGTTGGGAACATGTTTGGGATGCCCAACCTGCCTATGCCCGGTCGCTGGGCCATTCATTTGGTTAAAAGCGTTGCATCAGCTGCAATGCCCAATTTGCCAGCAGGGAGCTTTGAACCCTCGTCAATGGTGTCCAATGCTACTACCTGCATGTCAGGGATCATCCCCAAAGATTTTGGGAGGGGGTTAATTTTTACAATCATGATGTTAGTCTGAATTGAAACCTTTGGTGATTCGGCCAAAAAATCAGTCTTCGACCCTTTTCAACTATATGCGTTCTGATCATTGGGCATGTTCCCACTTGATTTTGGACAAATGACTTCATTTTGGAAACCTTGGCGCAAATTTCCCCAAAAATTTGTACTAGTTCTGCTGAAGTGAAGGTGGGAACCAGGGGAGGAATTCAAAGAGGAAGGGCTGTTACCCAACACTTGTCTACCATGTGGGCAAGGTCGCCCTGGGTGACGAGGGGTACTGCCACCCTCTTTGGTACCTTCTTACTCAGAAATGGGAAAAGGGCCCAATCTATGCACAGGGGACGTTCCACAGGACTTACATTACCCTTTCCTTTTTCCAAAGGAAGGGCACCACCACTGGGAAACTGCACGAGGGCCACATTCTTGTGCGCCTTGGGTAACTTGATCACCAATACATTCACATATATTTTGGGGGGGGGCAGGGAGCTTTGGGGTGGGATTTGTGAAATGCTTTGACCAGTTCCATACAGTTAGCGCAAACGTGAGCCTTGACCCAACTGTTCTTGTAAGCCAGATACCCTTTCCAAGCCACAAGATATTGAACAGACCGATGGGACTTACAGGATGCCAGGATATTCTCTACTTCAGCCTCTTCCACATTTTCAATAATGATTGGCTCAGGCTCCATGGGAACCTGTACCCTTAAAGGGCAACAACTGGGAGATGTGGAAGATGGGGTGTTGTTTCCAGTGAGCTGGAAGCTTTAACTGGAACGCACCATTACCCAAGACTTCCTCTACCAAATGAGGACCCAAATGCTTATTTGCAAACTTGTGGGAGGGGACTTGCATATGTAAATGATGTGTATCAAGCATAACATAGGAGCCCACCATTATGTCATGACCTGGAAGGCGCTTTTGATCTGCAAACCGCTTGTAGTCTTCAATAGCCTTGGTGAGGTGTTCCTGCACTAAGGATTGAGTAGACCTAATATGTTTGGCATGGTCTGTGGCAGCTTGGACCTCGGGCTGCAAGCAGAGTCCGACCAAAAAGGAAGGGTTATAACCCAACGTCGCTTCATGGGGAGAAAATCCTGTGGAAGTGTGAGTCCCATTGTTGTAAGCAAATTGAGCAAGGGGAAGGTCGTTGGCCCAGGTGTCCTGTGCAGCTGCAGCATAGCAACGCAGGTACTGTTCAAGGACTTGGTTAACTCGCTTGGTCTGTCCGTCAGACTGGGGATGATACGCCATGGAGTGACAGGGGGAGATTTTTAGAATAGATAAGAGTTCGCTCCAGAACCACACCATGAACTGTGCCCCACAGTCACTGATGATCTCCTGTGGAAGTCAAACATTGAGAACACATGATGCACAAAGAGGCGAGCAGTTTCCTCTGATGTAATCATGGAAGTACAAGGAATAAAAAGGGAAAATTTAGTGAAATGATCCACCACCACCATCACCGCCGTAAAACCATTAGAGCAGGGGAGTTTGATGATAAAATCCATGGACACCAATGTCCATGGACCCTCCGCCTGCTGTAAAGGGTGTAGAAGCCTATTTCTACCAGAGTGATCTGACTTAGCCTGAGCACAAGTAATGCAATCGGCGATCCAGGCTGGAACCTTTTGGTTAAACCCCCCAATTTGTAGGTCTGCTTGATCAAGTCAATGCATTTCTTATTTCCTGGATGGCTGACTGTGGGGGGATTGTGATGTGCACAAATACCTCGGTTCTGAAGGGAGGGGGAACCCAAATTTGTGACCAGAAATAAATAAGGCCCTTTTCCAAGGAGTATAGAGAGTGTTTATGGTTTTGGTGGGACAATTGCTCAACCAACTCCACACTCTCAGGGCAAGCCATTTGCCCAGCCAAAACCTGAGTGACTAGTGGGGCATCGGGGCCAGAGCAATGGAAGAGATGACAGGGGGAACAATTGACAGGATTTGAGTGGCAGGAATCATGGTTAGGAGGTCCACTTCCTCCGGGTCTGAGGGACAGTGGGTGGGCTGCGGCTGAGAAAATTGGGAAGTACGTTAAGTGCACCTTTTACAAATTTATATTTGAAATTAAAACTGCACAAGTCCTGATAGGTTTGTGCCTGTTGGTGTGCCAATTTCTGGGGTTCAACAAAAATACAAGAGAGCCTGGTGATTTATGTGGACCATTAACTCATGCTGAGCACCTTGTAACAGATACCTCCAATGAAGTTAATGCCCATGCTACAGATACCAACTCCTTGTCATAGATAGCCCAAGACTGCTCCATAGAGGTAAACTTTCAGATAAAATAGGCGACCGGATGTTCCAGGCCATCATGCTCTTGGAGTAACACTGCCCCCACTGCCACTGAGGAGGCATCGCATGCAATGATATACAGCTTGGCAGGATCTGTGTGCTTCAAGACATGGGGGAGATAAAAACACCTCTTTGATTGATTTAAATGCCTGCTGACATTTGGGCATCCAACAAAATGGTACATTCTTGCCTGTGAGGGGGTGGAGCAGGGGCAGCTAGCTGGGAAAGAGCAGGGAATTTTTTTTTAAGAAAATGATGGTTCCCAAGAAACTCCATAATTGTTTCTGGGTTGTTGGGGTTGGCCATTCTCGGATAGCATCCAACTTATTGGGAGGAATCACATAGCCATCTTTAAGGATGAGGTTCCCAAAAAGGTAACTTCCTCCTTATAGAACTTGCATTTGGAAGGCTTGACAAACAAGCCTGCCTTATGCAAGGCGGCCATGACTGCTTCCAAGTCAATAGCATGTTGTTTGGGAGTTGGGGAGTGAACCAGAATGTCATCAATATATGCGACCATGCAAGTAAACTGGAGGTCACCCAGCACACTGTCAATCATATGTTGAAACATAGCGGGAGCATTCTTCAGCCCAAAGGGCATTATGCAGAATTGAAAAATGCCTCGCTTCATCCAGATTGCTGTTAACCATTCTTGTCCTTTCATTACCCAAATCTGGTTAAAGGTGTTGATGAGATCCAGCTTGGAGAACACACAAGATTTCGTGATTGCTTGGCTTATTATCTGCTCCAAAGGTAGGGGGTAGGGATCATGAACTGTTACTTTGTTTAGATGTCCATAATCTACGCAGGGATGGAGGGAACCATTGGCTTTTTTGGCAAAGATGATGGGAGACATGCGACTGAGGAGGTCTCCTTAAACAACCATCCTTTTCTCAACATGTCATCCAACCAAGTGTTGAGCGCAACCTCCTCTTCCGCTGTATGGGGGTACAATGGGCAGTTGATATTCACCAACTCCACTGTCATACAAAATCCCAAGTCAAATTTAGTATGAGGAGGTAGGCGATCTGCCTTTTCAGAATCGAAAATACTTTGATAGCACAATAAACTTTCTGGAAAATTGGATGGTATGCCCGCAGGAGAGACAAGGGAAGTGATAGAACTATGACCTTGAGTTTTCTTAAGAGTGTTGATCAAGGGAAATTCACCCTCCAGTTGATCATTAATGAATGACAGCATGTTAGACTCCAGGTGGATCCTGACATGTTGTCAGCGCCACCATCCCACTCCTAAAATCACTTTGGAAACACCAAGTTTGGCATCACGGAAAATTGATCGCAGAAGCTAAACTGATGTACTGAAAAAGGTACTGGCTGATGGACAACATATGATGTCTGGGAGGCAGAAGAAGCCACCATCACCAACTGACCCGCGTCCATGTCCAGTTCTAATTGTTGGGCCAACTCTATGCTCATGATTTTACCCGCGGCACTGGTGTCCACTAGGGCCTCAAAGGAGACATGGTGGGATCTGATACTAATCTTCATATGCAATAAGAAATAAGCGAAATTTTGTTTATTAAAAGATTTGGGCATTTCTGTTGAGAGTGAAGAAATAGCCAGCAAATTGGGGGAAAGGTTGTGAGCTTTTACTAGAGTAAAGATGGGGAGGACGAGGGCTTGAGAAACAGCTTTCTCCATCTGGGCTTTTACTGATTCATTTATAGGTGAATCAGGATCAGCCAACTCTGACGCAGGAGTAGTAACGGGCTCATAAGACAGAACTATTCCTGGTTCTATGGTAGACACTACATCTGTGTCAACGGTGGGTAATCCTATCATAAAATTTCCCTTTTGATAGCGGGAAGCATGGCGAGGGAAGGAATGATAGTAGTCACGGTAGCACATATATGATCTATTGTTCCTTTTGAGGTGGACCAAACCTCATGATGAGCAGAAACCGTATCCAAACCTGCTCTAAGGATTACCTGAAGCATATCATTAGAGAGGTCCAGTGTGGGAGCCAGTTCATGGAAGATAGAGATCAAAGAAGCCAAACTAGGGGCTTTGGCCATAGTATAGAGCAATCTGAATAAGTGGTCCAAGCGTGACACAGAGGGTTTCAAGGCAGCCAATATGACGGCAATCAGTGAAGCGGGATATTACATTTGTGAGGAAGAGCGTAGAAGGCCTCTAACCCAACAATGGGCTCCCCTTCCACAGCGTCCAATAAAGCGACCCCTTGTTGGGCATGAGATAACTCAGTGGCGTTGTTAAGGGAAATTGCTGAGCACATCTGCAACTCAGCGAGGGCTTAAAGAACTTGATTTACTATCTCTTGGGACGAAACACGTGAGCTTTCCTCTGGGCTATTATGAGGGGGAGGGCAGTAATCCACGTTGTTCAGCCGCCCTGAAGAAATTTCTCCAGGTTAGCACAGATAATACTCCCAAAATCAGCGAGTACCCATATGAACAACAAAAAACAGACTACTGATTGCATGTTCATTTGGTAGAGGGTGACCAATGCAACGCCCACCTCGAAGAGCAGGGTGGAAGTGGCTGGAAACAATGGTTGGTTGAATATGTCATGGAAATGGCAGAAGAAGTTTAGATCAGCCTGCCAGTTGGGATGCGTAAGCACCCAAAAAGCAAGCCAGAATGCCAGAGGCATTGCCACCCAAATGACGTTGTATGGAGACAGGCATTGGGAAACAATAAATTGTTGGTGAAAGACAATAGTGAAGGGCAACCTGAGGATAAACCAAATCAAGGCCTCCCAGACCCTGGAGGTCTCACTGCAGGGGGTGATACCACATGGATGGTTTCAATAAGGTCACAAGTATTTGGGTTAAATCAACTGGGGAGACAAGGGGCTGATCCTTGCCCAAAGGTGATGGATGTACAGCCATAAGATCCCAGTATATTGTCGGCAAAAGTTCATAATGACAGGGTTAAATTGCCAGAAGTATCTAGCTCGCTGAATCCAGTTTATGATGGTAGGGGCCATGGTGAACATTAGTACTGGTAGAGCCCATCCAGTATATGGGCTGACAGGCCACCAGAGAAAAGCCACCAGGAATTTGGCCAGAAGGATATCAATAAAATCAAAATTGATAGTTTTTGAGGCAAAATTTTATTGTAAAGGAAAGGAAGAAAATCAACCAACAATTTTTTCAGTGCGATGCAACTGATTAAATAGTGGTCAAATGATGCAGTGACAAGCTGGGATTGGTACCCTCAATTTCACCTAACCAGCGAATTATTTGAGAATGGGAGCAGATAAGTTCACTGGGAACTGACATTGAAGGGTTTGGTGGCAGACTGAGTCACTGTCAGTTCAACCTCGAATGCCCAAACTGAGGCTCAACTACATTTATGGCGGTTGGTGTGATGGCATTTAGCCCAACGAGCAGTGGGAATCCCCCAAGGCCACCTCACATAGGGGCGGTCCCAATTGGTTGGGAATGGGTTGGGATGTCCAACCTGCCCATGCCCAGTTGCTGGGCCATTTGTTCAGTCAAAAGCGTTGCATTGGCCGCAACGCCAAATTTTCCAGAAGGGAGCTTTGAACCCTCGTTGATGGTGTCCAATGCTACTACCTGCATGTTAGGGGATCATCCACAACGATTTTGGGAGGGGATTAATTTTTGTAATCATGGTGTTAGCTGAATTGAAACCTTTGGCGATTCTGGCCAATAAATCAGTCTTTGTCCCTTTTCAACTATAGGGGATACGATCGTTGGGCATGTTCCCACTCAATTTTAGACTGAACGACTTCATTTTGTTGATCTTGGCGCAAATTTTCCTGACCAAATGTACTAGTTCTACCAAGGTGAAAGTGGGCACCGGGGGAGGAATTCAAAGAGGAAGGACTGTTACCCAACGCTTGTCTACCATGTGGGCGAGGTCGCCCTGGGTTATGAGAAGTACTGCCACCCTCTTTGGTACCTTCTTTCTTGGAAATTGGAAAAGGGCCTGATCTACGCACAGATGACTTTCATGGGACCTACAAATGGTGAGTAGAATTTAGCAATGGCCATGGAAACCCATGGATAAAGGTCCAACTATATTCACACTGATCATGCTAAAAGTTGGCAAGGAAACCATGACTTTATGTTGGTAGCAAGGGCTTGGACAGTCCTGCGTCTTGCACATAGAAAACCTCTACTTTTGGTTTATGGTTTTGAGCATTCTTTCTAATAACATCGTTTCTTAGCTATCCATATTTTTTCTTGACCAATCCATGTCTCATACTGGAATGGACTTTAACAATAACTTTGGCTTGAAATATGACCACATGTAAGGTAACCATTTTTGTAATTAAGTTTATAAAGCGTCCCAACATTGATCTGATTGTTCTTCATCATTTAAAGTAATCAAGGTGGGTCAACCTTGGAACAAGTATACCATAACTAGATTTTTTATAGCCAGTATAGGTTTTAACCATGTTTTGAACAAAACCTGCACTAGAGTGGAAACAGGAATTACCCTGCCAGCTAACCACCAAGTCCTTCACATATATTGCATCTCTTTTTTAGTTTTGGGTGTCTCCAACTCCTGCCTATATGGCCAGCCATTCAAATTATACAATTGGTCCTCTTCAGGTTATATTATGGCCAAGGTTGGCATCCTTGACAACCCTTCTGCATTTTGGTGGGTTGTCCTGGCACAATGAATGATAGTGAAGTCATAACTCTATAATCAAAGAACTCATATTGTGGGCCTACCATCAGAATCTTTCGTTTTCTGGAGCCATATAAGGGTGTTGTGATTGGTCATGATGAAGTGAGTCCATATAGATAAGTTCATGAATGCTTATTTGCAATTATCATGGCAAAGCATTCTAATTCCTATGATGCTTTAGCTCCATAAGCCTTGGATATGGTTTAGGTGAAGTAACCCACCAGTTAGTCTAACTGATAATTAACTAATTGGCATAATTGGCCCTTACAGCTAATTCACTAGCACTAGTGAATAATAAGAAATTTTTATTGAACTTCAGATGTTTAGGGACAGGCTGGGTAAACAAAGCTATCCCAAGGATGTTGAAAGCTTAGTCCTGCTCAGAATTCCACATGCAGGAAAAAAAATTTTTTGAAGCAGGTAGATTAAAGACTCAGTGAGGTCAGAAAAGTGCAGGATGTAGTGCATGGTATACACCACCATTCAAAGGGACACTTGGATGTCCCCAAGACTATAGAAAGGGGTCATTTTCTAATTGCAACAAAGTTGTTGTGTAGAGATATTATCTCTCGTTTGGTAACTTTATGCCTAAGGAACTCCATCTCAGGATGGGAAAAAGAACCTCAAAAGGCTTAGCTTCAGGGAAGCCTGCATGACCAGATCAAAAGACTTGATGAAGATGCTCCAGGTGTTATTAATAGTTTTTAAGAAGATTGTGATATTGATGAGGTAGACTAAAACACACAATAACCTCATGTCACCCAGTAGCCCATAGACCGTTGAAAAGTGGCTAGATGTGAAAAAAGGGTGGCACAGGGTATAGTTAGATTACTAAAATTTTAGGTTTTTGAATTTAAAGGCTTAAAAAGCTGATAGTCCATATTAAAGTAGATTTTTTCCAATTCCCTTGTCTAAAATAAGGTGGCATAATGCCTATTGAACTCTAATCATTTCACAATAAATTAAGGCACAAAACAATTCTTTATATCTAAATGAAAACGAAACAACAACATTCCAGTGTTTTTATTTAGTTTTCTAATTTGATCCAGCTTTACTTCTTGGTTTTTCTAGATTTTTGAAATCCAACCTGTCAACCCATAATGGCAAATGGGTCACAATAGGCTTTGATTTACTATTAGTAATATTGAATCAACCTATGATTATGTAATTAGTATATATTAAATCAGGGTTGGCTCAGTCAGCCGGGAGAGGGGGTCATCAGGTGATTCAGTCAACTTGACAAAATAACAAACTAAAAAAAAATCTAATCTAATAGCTTAAGAAACTTAATTAATCTTCCTTCTCAACTAAGTTCTTTGGGAGAGAGGGTTTGCTGGTAATCCAGGTAAGTTAGCAAAATTATAAACCCTTGAGTGTGATCCCTTGATATGATAATTTTAACTTTGAGTCAGTCGTTCATCCTCTATGGCAGTTAATAGTTGCATTTATGGTTAATATTGTAATCTTAGGCTGTTGAAATTACTGCTGATATATCTAGTATAAATATAACTAATAGAGTGCTTTTCTTTGTTTCAATATAGTAGAGTATTTGGGATGTAATCATAAATAAAGTCAACCATTATCAACACTGGGGCTAAATATGGTCCCATAGGCATTTGGCTCAGTTCAAATAATACTTCATTTGCTATCTGTGTGCATCTGGCTTAATCCTTGTGGAAGCTCAATTTGCTTGTACCCTATGGAAAGATCTATTGACAAAACCCTGAGCTCTGGATAGCAGGTGTTGCAAGTCATCAATCTGAGGTAATGTATACCTGTCCTTATTATCTACCAAACAAAGCTTATGATAATCCATGATGACTCAATGAATTTCATATCGCTTGTTAATGAATAGAAGAGTTGACGCATATGGGCTTTAAAGTGTACCAGCAGTCCTGACGTTAATAAATCCTTGAGCTCCAAGAAACTTTGCTTCCGCTTTTTTGCTCTTCTGATAAGGCCGCAGTTGGATGGGAGGAGCATCTTATTTACTTTACATTGTGTATGGCCCTTTTCATATTGTTTAAGTTGTACATGGAGGTTGAGAACAGATCAACATACTTCTCTAGTAACTTGTAGACCTTCTTCCTTTGTTAGGTAGTCAAGTCTTCTTTAAAAAGTTGCAACTAGTGCTGCAGCGGGAGGTTTTTTAACTCAAAATACAAAGGCTTTCAAATTAATTGACAATGTTAATCTTGTCAATGTAAATTATTACATGTATGCTATTGAGGTGTTGGGCCCTGCTATGTGCGCCTTAGGTGTTGTTGCACAATAGAAAAGGAATATGACTAATATGCACGGGCTTTGAACTCTCATATTTTAAGATCTTTTTCCCAGATGGGTCATTGAAGCCCTATGTTTTTCAAGAGACATCCAGAGGGGATCCACATGTACCTAAATGTTAATTATGGAATGGGATATTTAAGAAATAAGCTTTATTTCCAGAATGTACAAGGGAATCCTGTTGCTCCAACAACCACTTGTGGCATCAGTTGCTTTCAGAAACCTTGGTCATGGTATTTAATTCAATTAATTTAGTCTTCTATCTCCAGTAAACAGATGCTAGCCTTTATGCGTTCCTTGCAATCTTTGGTAGTACCAAATATCAGGAGGTCATGTGTCTCAATCAAAGATAAAAAACCTTTTAGCAAAATTGTATTATGTCATTGTACTCCCAGAGGACTTGAGTTCTCAACAGTAATTTATAGCTGGGATTGTCAAGGGATACCAATGAGTTGTTATGGATAATTTATAAAGCCAGAGTGGCAGTACATAGTAGGCCATTATAGATCTCATACATTAGGGTCCAGCCATTCCATATTCCAAGTAGTGCATCAAGTTGAGAGAAACTTATGATTTTCATAAGCCTTAATAAAATGAAATTTACCGCAGACCTCTATTGATGATTGACAGAATAGGATATTGTGTAATTTAATGAAGTTAAAATTTTGGGTTGATCAAACATATGATATTGCCCCCAGCAATAATACCCAAAATGCTCTATAGACCTCGCCACTACCACTAACCACCTTGAACCGCTGTCTGTGTCCTTATTTAAAAAGATATAATCAATTCCCCATCAAATATTCTGTTGGTATGTTATGACCCAAACATAGTAATCTATAAATAAATTTACCATACGCTCCTGATTTTAAAAGATTGATCCCTATCAATTTTTTGACCAAACAACCAGTACACCAAACAATTCTGTTGATCTATTTAAAATAGGCAGAATTATACGGCCAAATCTGCCATGAACATTCCCGCCAATCACAAAAGCTACTAGAGTACTAATAAACAAATCTGTCACCAATAATACTACCAGTATTTATTAACACGTGCTAAAGCGGTACCTGACCTTTGGCCTGACCCCACGACAGTATTAATAGCCTACTAGCGGTACAAAAATTGGAAACACGTGAAGGTTTGGCTGCCACAGAGAGGACCAATACATGAATTACACTACCCAAAGCCCCAGCATATCTATGGGAGGGCCGCATATCAGACAATGGTAACATGGCAGTGCACATTTCTGAATATGCTATCAATCAAGCTATATTTTCATCAGAAAAATTTAGGCTTCCATTCATGATGGATCATCAAAGCTGGAAATATAAAACGAGATTGCAGCGGAATTCTGGAATATAATTTTGAGGCTTATATTATTTTAATCTACACGTTTATTTGGAGGTATACTGTCTTCATACAGCTATACCTAGTTAAGTGACAATCCACCTGCGCAACATTGCCCTATTAGAATCACAATTGCAACATTTTGGTACTCACTACAGGGGGCACTTTTGACAATACTATAGTTGAAACCAAAGTAACAATTAATATAGTCAATGTTGCAGATGCTTTGATATTGGCTTCAGAGGGTAAGTATCTTCCTCAACCCATGGACTTAAAAGAATCCAATCAGGACCACTACATCACAGCAGCTTGGATACTAAATAAAATGAAGCACTTGCTATAATGCTTTTCCCCATAGGATCATTAGCCTCCCAATCTCTAGTCCATATGGCTTATGTACTCCCAAACACGTTAAGGAAGTCATGGAATGTCTCCTCCATGGGTACCATTTCTCCTCTGAAGCTATTGTTGAAGCCTATTTGGGGATGTTCAGGATTTATAAAAATTAGGGCTATCTGTATGTGCAATACAGTTTATTTAATAAATGACAAAGTCCGCCATAATTAAAGATTGCCATTCCGTTGCAAATAGTAAGTTTTGATTGCCCAATAAATACATCCATTAATCCAGAAAATCGTATGGATCCCAGCTTGGAGGCACATTGAGTTTAGCAGACTGGTCAAGTTCACATAGGGTTAACGCTGGGACAACCAGCTACTGACGGGCCAATTCGCTAGCACATTTTGAGAGGTAGAGGTTCACACAGTCAGTTTACACAACCAATGACAGGCTGACAAAGTCAATTGCCAAGTAGACAAACTTTCCAATCAGCTGATGGCAATCTGGCCCCCATCATCCGCAAGATATTGGAACCATCATGAGGTGTCAGAACAATGGGTGGCTGACGTAGCTCATTAATGGGGCAGGTTGAGGTATATCTGAGATCAGAAGTAGCACGACATACCATTTTAGAGGCTATACATAAGAAGCCCACACTCAGACAGTTCGCACCATAAACATTTGATAGATTTGTTGGAACTTCAACCCCAATAGCCTCTTGGGAGTGATGGATTGCCAATTAACCAAAATTCAAGGTCTCAGGAAAAATACTAAGGCTGACCAGGTCAGGATGAGTGGTTGAAAGAAACTTTACAGGGAGCCATTCAATAGTCCAACAGACTATACCTGGAATTGAGTATATTGAGCGAACTAGTACAGGCTCAAAGCCTAAAACCACAAACCTCACCAAAATATGCCCTATAAAGCTAGGCTTTCAACAATGAAGCTAAAGCTATTGGAGATTGAGCAATCTATGCAACACAATTACCAAAAAGTCTCTGATTAACTAGACCAGTTTGATACAAAATCATGGATGAACTCTGCATATGTCAGCAGGGCACTCCCACCAGAAAATCAAAGAACATCTTCACAGATACACGCGAGTCTAGCCTAAAATAAGGAATAGGAAGGTCACAAGGCGTTCATTGGGCGTAATTTGAACTGTGTTTGACTTCAATACCCAATCCTGAGATATTGACTCAACTACTATTCCAGAAACTTTTATGTGCCACCCCACCTGTACCAGCAACTGTGATGCCACACCAGCTTATCCTACGCCAACTGCTGGATCATCAACCTTGACTTGCATAAGCTTTGGTCCATAATTTTTCAGCACTGACCTCCCAACTACTCCACGGGGCCTAAGCTGAGCGCACAAGGACTCCAGAAGTTATTGAATCACCCTATCAACTTGCTTAAAATTTGACAAAAATGTGGAATATACACACTTTTTTGTTGCTGTTCAAGATTAGCATGGACAGCATGTGTGATAAGGCTAAGCTGGCCACGTTATGAACTCGTTAGACCTGAAGAGCCAAAAACAGGTGATGCCCAAGATTGGCAAGACTGGTCTGTCTTAACATAGTGTGAAAAATAGTATCTTAAAGGAATTTCAAGGGAAGAGATTTGGAAGACCAGGAAGACCGCATTCCTAGTTTTTTCTATAAAAGGAACAAACATATAGCAAAGTTCACTAACAGTTTCTACTTCAAGGCTCAGGTGCTTTACAATGCAAATTTCCAAACAACTATGATGCACGGATCGCCTTATGCAACACATGTGAATCTTACATAGAGCTATACCGGGTCAAACTACTTATGTTAAATAATGAGTTTAATGTATCAAAGATGGTGAACTAAATATAAAATTGTGCTACGATTTTTGATGCACCCTGTAAGGGGTATTGTGATAACCATGAAATTCAAAGCAAGCCACCCCAAAAGGACACTGAGATGAACCTCATAATGACTTCCATACCCATAAGACCCAACTTCTGCCACATCACATGCCCCTATGTGGCGTGAAAGGACACTATGCAAGCCAGTGCAATGCTAAGAGGCCCAAACCCAAGGTGCGCCATGTAGAAACACAGAATTTTAAGGACAGGGAAAAGGGTGGGCGGATTATAATGAGATATTCTTACTTCTGTCAGAACCCAGAATATTCCTAGAAAAGCTCTTGATGACACAATGCCCTCAAACCCTTTGTTCTGTTATTTCCAACAATGTATTTTGATTACCACTTACTCATCCTGGGAGAAAAATATAGAACTAGCTGCATAAGTAGTATCAAAAACTTATGTACAGTAGATGGATCAATAGGAATTTCACTTAATTCTGTCAGTACGCTAACACTAGAAGAGGTTAACATGGTGATCTTCTTGGAAAATTATAGAATTACAACCCTCAACTCTGAGAGGATTACAGTCCTACTTGAGCCAGGCTGACAAGCTTGGAGTACACTAAAATAGACTGATCATGCAATTCTGAGTGTACATGTGTTGATATTAGCATAAGAAAAACTCAGGTTAGGGCTATAGTAGATAGAGGGCCACAATCTATATCATATCTACTAATCAGTTAAGAAACTGGGAATATCACCAGATATCGATCACTGCAAAGAATATGGAACATGGAACCCAACTCAATTACTCTGCTAAGCGCCTATAGCATACTATCAATAAGGTTGGTTCTATAGATGTATTGGCTCCTGTGATTGTCTTAATAAACATCCATTATGATATTATCATTGGAACCTCATTCATGAGAGCTTACAAATTCAAAACCAATTTAAAGGAGAAAACCTGGCAATCCTCAGACAGAACCTTTCAGTGTACCGCATAAGCAGAGGCCAGAAGACCAAGAAACAAGCTCTGCTATTCATAATCTAACCTTTAATGATGGAAAATACCCATCTGATAATGAAAGAGGCGTGGGAAAACCCATACTTAAATCATTATATCTTTGAACCAGAAGGCATCCCAGTTAAGCCGGTTGTTAAATGACTATTAGATCAGGCCACCAGGTCATACTTTATATGAATATTAAAGTGAAAGTACCACCGAGTCTATATGGAAAATGTTTGCACTCTTCAAATTCTCAAACAAAGAACTGCTTGTACATCTAGGCTCATCCTCCCAGATCATTGGGAGATTAGTATATTAATAGCTACCCTTTCCCATATCCAATCCAAGTAAAATTGGCATAAAATTATCACCTTCTCCACATCCTATTTACAGATTGGAGTGCAATGCATACATGAGTTTAGGATGCTATAGAAGTTTAAACTGGAAGAAGAGAGACGTGAGGCCATCCTCTCAGTAAAAACTTGCAAGACCTAGTCATACTAGTAAAATATAAAAAGAATAGCCATTGTCAATTTGACAAATATAAGGAATTATTTGTGATGTATGACCTTGAGTTTGGGATGTTCCCAATACATGATACATCATATCAATACCGGTTATTAACCAAAAATTAGTCTCCATACTACCTGCTAGTATAATTTGGTGGACCAAGTCATAAATGAAGAAAATAATCATCTAATCCATAAAGGCTTGTTGGTACAATCAAAGCATACGTGAGTTTACCAGTCATAATTGTAAAAATGAAACACAGGTCCAACCAAGTGGTAAAAGATTACCAGAGACTCAAAACCATAACGAAGAAGTAATCTTATTTCTTCCAAGAATTGAAGTTGCGCTTAACCTACTCACTGATCAAAATACTTCTCCGCTTTAGATCTAGACTCTTACTACTGGAAGATAGAGTTTCCCGGGGAAGAACAGGAAACATTTGCTAAAATAACGACTCAAGGTATGTTCTAGTCCACGCAAATTCTGTTTGTGCTATGTACTTCCAGTGATACTTTCCAAAGGGTCATGGACAGCAAGATAAAGATTGTAAAATCTAGAGTCTTATTATATATGGAATGACATAAACGTTTTTGATAACGTTAAATGATCATTTGCAGCATATGGAGGAAGTCTTCCGCTAGCTCACTTCACCAACCTAAAAACCAAAGAAAGGCAACTTCTTCTGAGAGCAACTCAAATACTAAGACTTCAGTGTTGAAAAGAAGGTCCTAAAGCCCCGGATGGCTAAAGTGGAACCCATCTAGAAGATGATGATGATGACCAGTTTGTGGGAAATCCAGGTCAACCTAGGGTTGGTCAGCTATTACTGGCGTCCATTGATAACTTTTTACTAGATTAGAGAATTTACTATTCTACATGCTGAATAATGGACCTAATTCAAGTGGACAAAAAACTGTCAACAGGCTTTTAACCGACTTTACACTTTCTTCACCTTAGCTCTGATGTTCATGTATCCAAAAATTAAGAAACTGTTTATTCCAATTGGACGCATCCCTCACCACCATTGGAGCCGTGCTGTCTCAGCTTGTCAAGAAAGGAGTAGAGAATCCCATAGCCTATTACAATCAGATATTAGATGTACGCAAGTTAAATTACATCATTACCAAGAAAGAACATAGTGGTGATCTACGCATGTAAGAGGTCTAAATTCTACATATACAGAGTGCACTTCAAGGTGGTAACTGACAACTCCCCACTCAGATTGCTACAAAACCTCAAGGAGACATAAGTATGACTATCACGCTGGGCGATGAAGTTAGAGGTATATGACTTTGAGATTCAGCACCAGCTCAGCACAAAACACCAAAACTATGACAGCTGGCTTGGCTCCCTACTGCTCATTGACTACCAATCGGTGGGTAGTACTATAAAAAGATGTTGAGCAGAAAATACAAATAATGAACCAAGAGAGGTACAACGCGTGTTTGACTGAATGATGAAGAACACCACCGTTATTTGAGTTAACTTTCATTAATAAGTAATCATGAATACATTATGCCATGACCAACCAAGTATATGGATCTAATACTTGGAGCCCACAAAGCTATGGCCCATGAGGGTTCAGGAAGATATACAAACAACAAAAAGTCACTATTACTGGGATTTAATGCCCTTCAATATCAATTAGATATCAGCTGCTTCAGAGAGTGTAAGTGGAAGCGTTGTACTAAAAAAGAGCTTCATATTAACTGAGAAATCTATAGTTTGCTTTACACGCCATATCAATTGACGTCATGGTACTACTAACTGCCAGCGGAGACCATCATAAAGACATTGTGGTAGCCATCAACCAACTTACAAAATTTGTCAAATTCCAACAATTAAAATCTAAGGGATTTGATGACTACCAAACTCTTTCTAAGTGAATCAATATATAAGATTTTGTTGCCCTAATGTTCTTCTGACGGACGTTTGTATTCTTTTATCCCAGGTGATTACCAAGCTTAACATTTTGATGAGGCTTTAGGGTCCTGTCAACACCCTATCGACCCAAAACTAATGGTACAGTAGAGTGGTTCAAATTTACTCTAGTTGGCGTCCTAAAAAGATTGGCGTCAGGAAGACCATGCAGTTGAAACCTACTATTGCCTTTCACAGCCCTCACATACAATATCACGTTTCAATTGTCCATGAAAAGATTGCCATTTCAACACCTGTATGGGCGACAACCTACACTACCTCATATCCTATACTCCTGCATTTGCAGAGAGGGAATGTCCCTCAGCTGATAATTAGACCCCCGCCCAAAAGATGTGTTAAGAAAGTGTCTGTAACTCTCTCGTTCCCAGCAAGGTGGTGTGATGCAAACCCACACTGCTAGAGAACTAGCTGTTAGGAGAATCGGAAACAAGGCACCTTGAATGGTGCCTGTACAAAAGGGACCCAAGGCAAGGGTGTAGAGCGCGGTATACAGTACCAGGTAAGCGAGAAACAACACAACTTGAGTGAACCCCAGAGGGGAGTCCATAATTAAGTGTAAATCGGTGCCATAAGTCTTGGGTGCCTTGATCTGGAGGGGACCTGAGCGGACCAAGGGAGCACCAGAAATTTTCATAAATTAGGATAGTAGGTAGTGGCCAACATAGTTAGAGACCTCCTCAAAGAGGTCCGCACTCAAGTTCGCCCAAGGAACCATAAGAAAACATAAAAAAACGGGTATGTTTATTTGTGAAAAGTTAACCAACAAGGAATGTTGGTCGCAAAGAAACATATTTAAACCAAGTCAGGGTAATTGTGGGTCTTCAGATGTGGGCAAAAGCCTTGACGCTCCAATAGGCAAATGATCCCATCTGATTTAGTAGAATACACCAAAACTGTCTTCACTCAAGTGCTTTATTGAAGCTGTATTCCACCTGAACTCATAATTTCATAACTTGAACAGGTTTTGAACCCCATTCTTCAATTAACTGAATCAAACCATCTTTGTTTATTATGTATATTGTCCATTTTAACGCCTGGGCTGACGTAAGGGTCTGTGCGTTTGGCACCTCACTAGTACAAACCTGGGTATATTTGGCTTGTACCCAGCGTTGGTCTAATGTGTGCTTAAGGTCAGGAAGAGCCTGAAGTTTCACCTTCTGGGCCTCCTGTCGCCCAGCCTTATCCTTAGGGTTGGTTCCCACTATCAAGTTGTTCAACCATGTCATTACCCTCTCCTTCTTCTTGGACACACCCCCTCCAGGGGAATTCGCTAAGGAGAAGTTCTTATGTGCAGGTGACAACTTTATAACAGCGATGGCTGGCTTGGACTTTGATCCTGCAGCCTCAGGAAAACAATTATGGAATGATTTGATCAGGTCTTTGGCATGTACACAGTCATGTGCTGGCACCCAACTGTTCTCAGCCGCATCAAACCCCTTTCAGGATACCAGGTACTTGAGTCGTCTTTTAACAAGGCGGGAGGCTACTATTTCCTCCACTTCCCACTATGGGGCCCCATCCACGAGATAAGCCTTAGGAGTCTCAGGTGAGGGCCCTTGAACAATGTCAATTTGCTCTCATGAAAGATGGAGAAGATCCAAAATGCAGAGGGAAGATCAAACTGGTATGAGGCATGACCCACTTTTCTAACAACGCGGTAAGGACCAATCCTCTTTGGACCCATTTTTTGCATGGCTGCTTGATAGGGATGTTTTGGGCATCAAGCATCACAAGATCCCCTTCCATGTATTCAGGACCAACTCAGCGCTTACCATCAGCATTCTCCTTATAAACTAGCATAGCCACCCTCAAACTTGTGGAAACCCCATGGTGGACCTTCTTGATGGTCTTAGCAAAGTCCACCACCACTTCTACTTTGGAACCACAGCTGGGCTCCATGTTAAAGGTGGGGTTAAAGCCATGGTTGGCCAAAAAGGGGGAACAACCAATCGAAGAGTGCAAATTGTTGTTGTAGCTAAACTGGGCCATGGGAAGGTGAGAAACCCAATCTGAATGATCTGCGGAAGTGTAACACGCAGATACTGTAACAAGCACCGGTTCACTCGTTCTGTCTGCCCATCTGATTGGGGGTGATAGGCAGTTGAACGGAAGGAGCGAATATGAAGAGTCTTACACAACTCTTTCAAAAAATGGAGGTGAACTGGGGTCCCCAATCACTAATAATTTCTTGAGGAACCCCAAGAAGTGCAAACACATGTGTGACTAAGAGCCTGATCATCTCAGCAGCGGTTATTGTAGTTCTGCAAGGAATAAAGTGAGCGAACTTTGTAAAGCGGTCCACCACTACCATGATGGCATCATAACCATCAAAAACGGGTAATTCCATAATGTAATCCACTGATAGTTAGTCTAAGGCCCTTCCACCTTTTGTACTGGTACCAACAAGCCCGCTAAAGGTTGACAATTGGGTTTAATTTAATTGCAGATCAGGAACTCTTTACAATAAAGTCCTACCTGAGCAGGCAAGCCCTTCCAAATGTAGGCGCGTCTTATTAACTCAAAGTCATTCCTTTCCCAGGATGATCAACTGTGATTCCGTCATCATGGTCCCATATGATTTCCAGGCGCAGTGGTCCATCAGGAACCCATAGGCGCCTCTGAAACCACACCATCTCATCCTTTACGTGATAACTCCTTGATAAATCCTCTTGATTCAGAGCGCTCTTAGCAAGAACCATAGTATATTCGGTTGATAGTGGCTGAGAAAGAACTACCTTTCTGAACATACTATATTCTGCTGCAATTTCCAGAGGTGCGAGCGCTGGTTTATTGACCATGGAAACGGGAAGTTGAGGTAGAATCTTGCCTGGCGGAATCATCAACTGGGTGTTATGAACTTCTACCTCCTTTGGATCAGGAGCCAAAGCAGGGTTGCGACTTAAAGCATCTGCCAAACCATTCTCCTTGCCCTTGGTGAACTCATAGGAAAATTCAAATTGGGCAAGGGTCTCATGCCAAAAGGTCTGCTGGGGAGTTAGGACATGAGGAGCGCGATAGTACAGCAAGGCCCAGTGTTCTGTACATACACGGAAAGGTTGGGAGGAGCCATGTAAGTGGGGACGCAATAAGTCAGCGCCTCCACCACTGCTAATAATTTCTTGTCGTAAATGGTGTAGTTCAACTCAGGAACAGACATTTCCTAGAAAAATATCTCACTGGATGCTCAGCCTCATCTTCGCCCACTTATAACAAGGCAGCCGCTATGGCAAAGTTGAAAGCATCAGTAGACACGATGAACTCCTTTGCAGGGTTGACATGGCGAAGTATGGACGTGGATAACAGGGTGCACTTCACTTCTTGTAAAGCATCCTCCAAAACTGGGGGACCACTGAAGCAATTTGGCACTGCTCGCCTTATATTAGGGTGCTGCTACCTCAGAGAGATTGGGCGTGAACTCCTTGAGGAACGTACACGTCCCCAAAATGCTCCTCAATTCCTTGACTGAGGTGGGGGTGGACCACTCACAATTAGCCTTCTCCTTGTCTGGAATTATTATGTCCTTGGTCAAACACGACGTTGCCCAGAAAAGTGACCTGGGACTTGAAGAATTCACATTTACTGATCTTTAGCGTAAGGCAGGCGTCCCTCAACTGCTCCACCACTTGCCGAAGGTGTACTGCATGGGACTCCTGATCAGGGGAAAACACCAGGATATCATCCATGTAGGCAACCGCGCATACCCCCAACAAGTCCCCCAACGCTGCATCAATGCGGCGTTGAAAGATGGCAGGGGCACTCTTAAGCCCAAAGGTAATGACCCAAAACTGGAAAATTCCTTTTCTGGTGTGGAATGCAGTTAACCACTCCTGGCCCTTCTTTATCTGAATCTGATTGAACGCATTGGGACAATACAACTTGGAGAAGACTTTTGCCTTCTCTAAATAACGCGAAATCTTTGAATCTAAAGGGATGGGATGGAGGTCTGGTACAGTAACATTGTTTAAATTACCATAATCTACACAACGACGTAAAGTTCTATTGGCCTTCTCAACAAAGAGAAGGGGGAGCAGACAGGGGAGGTACGCTGAAAGATTGCACCTTTGGCTAACTGCTCCATCACCCACACATCTAAAGCCTCTTTCTCCCAACAGTCAATGGGTCAATGGGGGAAGATATATGCACCAGATCCAAGTGAGCTTAAACTCACAATAAAACTCAGAATGATCAGCTAGTGTATCATCTGAAGCTGCATCAAAAGAAGATTCCAATTTTTCAAACAGAAAGGTAAGGGAACCTCCACTGAGGGCTTCAACAAAGGGGAAAGATTAAGAGTGTGAACATTGGGCCAATGGAGCAATTTGCCCTGGGCGTTATCCTCCAACAAAGGAACAATCAACTTGTGACCATTCAACAAAGACTAGGATAGAGTGTTTTCTTTCAAATTAGTCCTGACGTCAAACTTTCTCCACCACTCTACACCCAAAATAATGGGGAACAAGAGGTTTCTGATAGCTTGAAAATGGTCGACAGAAGATAGAAGCCCATATGGTAGTCCACTAACCCCATGACGTTCAGCGTGGGGATACCTTGAGAAGCTTCGCCTCTAACCATACCACCTGGTGAATAACTCAACTCAAGGTAATCAGCAAAGTCTTGGTCAATAAAATTATTAGAGGCACCAATATCCACTAAAATAGTTGTGCTGAACTTCGCCAAAGGGGATGTAAGGGTAGCGGTCAATAAAAAGTATCCATAATGGGATATATTAAAGCAGAAAACGCCACCACCTCACCTGAAAATTTTTCCTCTGGCTTGAGCAAGCCTTCAGGGTATGATTTGGAATCATAGAAGGGGGAGGGATAGTGGGCCACTCTTAATACTGAGGACACTTATCCCACCACACCTTCTGCAGGTGCATATACATTATTATATTTAAAACGAAGTTCTCTTTCCACTTCCTGAGTGCCCAGGATCATGGTAGGGGTCAAAAGAGGGTTCTTAGGTGAAACTTGATATACTGGATTAGGGTCCTCATCCAGGCCATATGAGATTATAAACGGCTCATTTTGTGATATATTGTTCATGTTATAAAACGCGTTGTCAGGCTCCAGCGAGACCACACTGGCTCTGATGGTTAGGTGTGCATCGTTATCCAGGGCCATCACCCCCAATCCAGAACTGATATGTCATCATGCACCCTGGAAACACAGTGGGAAGAAAAACGTTAACAGGGTCCCGTTTTTGGTTAAATATAGGTCTGGACTCTCCTAGGCCCTCGATTTTCACTGAGATGGGGAAGAAATCAGTGTGAAGCTCCTCACAATTCAAGGAAATATCACTAGTCAAGGACGCTGTATTTATAGGGGCAACCAATGGTGACATCGTCATGGCAGAATCGGCTAACACCTTTATTTTAGACTCAGGGCTAGAACCCTGTTCAGCTTCAAATTCCTCAAAATTTGAAGGTTTAGAAGGATAAAATTCCATTGTTGTGAGAGACGTGCGTGATTTTTTGGTTCCCATATTTATAGGTGCCAACCCAGGTGAAACCATGATGGCCAAATTACCTGGCCCCTTCTGGGTTGGGGTGAAGAAAATACCCCAAAGGGCTTCAATCAGATTGTCAAAGTTGGAAGGGGGCGACAGCCAAATTGGGGAGCTTCGCACAGAGAGGTCCAATATAGATTGGAGAAATGACGTTTTCATGACGTTGGGAAAAATAAAGCCTGGGATTTTTCACAAAATATATTCAGATATAATTTCACTGGCTGACCCACTTGATGCAATGAAAAGAACTCGTAGAAGGAATGGATGGATGCTCTGTCAGGATGACGTTGCTCCAAGACACAATCCAAGACCTCCACACATTGCCACAAGAGTGGATGTGCACGGAATATGGCAAAAACCCAGTCAGCCTCTTCTGGAGACAGTTGATAAAACAAATATACTCCCCATAAAAGTGGATGGGAACCAGATAAGTTGTTAAATTCTAAGAAAGTTTTTGGCTCCAGGGTAGCTAAAAACTGTTGAATTTCCAAGTAGATCTCAGGAGAAAGGTGGGGAATCATGTTAACAGGATCATGAAAGGTCCAAGACCACCAGTTACGAGCAGGAAGAGTGGGCACTTCCCAATTGGTAGTTGCAAAAATAACGCTGAGATGCACCAAAACAAAACCAAACAAGAAAACTGTGGTGAGAACCATTGTGGCGGTGACAAACGGCCAGTGAACCCAGTTTATGCATAATGAAAGTCCCACATGGATAATTCTGCTGAACATATAATAAAAATGGCTGGTTGACTAATGTTAAGAGAGTGTCTGTAACTCTCTCATTCCCAGCAAGTTGGTGTGGGATGCAAACCCACACTGCTAGGGAACTAGCCTTTAGGAGAATGGGAATTAAGGCACCCTGAATGGTGCCTGTACAAAAGGGACCCAAGGCAAGGGTGTAGAGCGCGGTATACAGTACCAGGTAAATGAGAAACAACACGACTTGGATGGACCCCAGAGGGGAATCCATAATCAAGTGTAAATTGGTGCCAGAAGTCTTGGGTGCCTTGATTTGGAGGGGACCTGAGCGGACCAATGGAGCACCTGAAACTTTCATAAATTGGGATAGTAGGTAGTGGCCAACATAGTTAGAGACCTCCTCAAAGAGGACCGCACCCAAGTTCGCCCAATGAACCATAAGAAAACGTAAAAAATGGGTATGTTTATTTGTGAAAAGTCAACCAACAAGGAAAGTTGGTCTCAAAAAACATATTTAAACTGATTTGGGGTAATTGTGGGTCTTCAGATGTGGGCAAAAGCCTTGACGCTCCAATAGGCAAATGATACCATCTGATTTAGTAGAATACACCAAAACTGTCTTCACTCAAGTGCTTTATTGAAGCTGTATTCTACCTGAACTAATAATGTCATATCTCGAATGGGTTTAAACCCCCGTTCTCTAATTTAACCAAATTGAACCATCTTTTTTTGTTACATAGATCGTCCGTTTTAACGCCTGGGCTGACACAAGGGGCTGGGCGTTTGACACCTCACTAGTACCAACCTGACTATATTTGTCTTGTACCCAGCGTTGGTCTAATATGCGCTTAAGGTCAGGAAGAGCCTGAAATTTCACCTTCTGGGCCTCCTGTCGCCCAGCCTTATCCTTGGGGTCAGTTCCCACTATCAAGTCAGTCAACCATGACATGATCTAGCACTAAACTGAGGCTCACTTTAAAGCAATGGCCCAAAAGTTGAGATGTAGAGAGCATTACAACTGAAATCACCCTCCTTAGCCATGTCTCAGTGTAAGGAAAGCATGTTCTCTACTTTTATAACCATGGGTTCATCAGGACAAGGAGCTAAAACACATTTGGAAGGGGCCATTCAAGACTATAGAGAAGACTTTGACCAATGTGTACACGCTCAAAGATCCCACCAAAGGTTAAATTATTAATAGAGTGTATGTTAAGTTCCTTACGCATTTTTAGCTGGACACTGATATAAAAATTCCACCAACCAATAATTTATAAACTGTTGTAGGTAATTCATTAATCCATTATGTTAAGTGGGCATATGTTATGATTTAAGCTTAACTACCTATATGATATTAACTCCTGCATTAAAACCCCAAATGCTCTAATGACCTTGCAGCAACCCCTGATATAGCTCTGATGACTGTGAGCCTCAGTATATGAATTCTTATCAATCTGCCATCAGATATTCCAAAAGTACTTTAAAACCCAAAATATAAACATTTATAAATTAATTTAGCATAAAATCCTTATTATTAATGGATCAATCCCTAACAATCCGTTGTGAGAACGTCCAGTACTCCAAATCAGTTCTAAATCCATTAATCAAATTAACAAATTTTAGCCAGTTAAATTAGTTGCATACATCCCCGCTGACCACAAAAGCTACCAGAATTATGAAACCAAATTCACCACTAATAATCCTACTGACCAATACCGCCACACCCTAAAGAATTACCAGGCCTTTGGCTTATCCCTGCGGTGGCATTGTCAATAATTGATATGACTGGACGATAAGATATATATTCCAGAGGATCATAAATTAGAGTCAAGGCGAGCCTCAAGATTGAGCAAAAATTATGATAATTTGAAGTGAATCAATCACTTATCAATAGTTCTGTAATTTGAGGGAATTCTTCCAAAACCTCAAGATAGACACAAACTCTTAAGATGGAACAAATAGGATATTACTAAACAGAAGGGTAGAATCAACCAAGAATACTGAGTTAAAAGTTGAGTGGAAGATTGAAAGGAGGAGGTTTTTTTTAAGTATTTAGCAAATAGGGTCTGCAATTATATTATAATATAAGTGTCAATCTGGGATATTGCTCCATATATTATATATCTCAGTTTTTATTAAGGATTGGCAATCTGCATATCGTCTGTTATGTTGCTCAGTGGCAGATATTCTGTGAAACCACCTCAGCAGATTTAACCCATATAGCTGAAAAGTTAACAGTGTTGCTCACTACAGGGGGCCACCGGTCAACTGTAACACAAACAGCACTAGGGCATCATGGTGAGCCTTCACTCTTTATGTAAAAATCTAATTGGATTTCACATCAGTATTCCACGAAAAGTTTGGAGGTATCCAACGAAGAACTGGCACTAATCACGGTGATGGAACCAGGGGATAATGATACTATGATGGAATTGCATGCTTGTCCCACGTTAAAAGCAGATCAACAGGGAAGGTCCACTAACGTGACCCCTAAACAACTGCATGGTATTATGGAATGGCTTTTGCAGGGCTACCACCTCTATGAAGATGATGTAGGGGAACATGCGCTGAGCTTATTTTATAATCAATGGGACCAAGAATCTCGTTAGATGTTGCATATGTCTTACCCTGATGTTACCACCACGGGGCTGTCTCATCGGCTTATCACACATGGAGCTGAGTGATACTTTGTTGTGTATGTCCAGCCTTTTATCCGCCAACTACTGCGTGTGTTGACCTGACATAACATCATATTGGGGATGTCATGCGTTTTTCCCAAGTGCAACAGAATGACACTTCCCTCTTACTTGACTGCCACAACCACTCCTTCTTGAAGATCCAGGAGCGCTTGTGCACATGGAAAGTTGTGTCATGGACGTCCACCATCACTTAGATGAATTATTTCCACATTTAAATCATGAGTTACCATGAGTAATGGGGAATTTTTGGACCAGCGCGACCTTTCAGCATAATGGATCCACGATGCCATGACGTTGGGTAGTAACACCGAGCGGTTTATTTGACCTGGCAGAATGAACTAAAGGGATTGAAGCAGTGGTGGCTCAGATTAGGGACTAGGATACCCTGACAGAGCAGCGGCTGACGGATCACGCTGACTCCATGGCAGTCAAATTTAGTCAACTTTGTGCTGAGCGGCGTAACCAGCGGATGGCCAACCATATGACCAGCTCTTTTTTGGCGTCCTCAGAATACAGCCAGTTGCTGGTCAGATTAATCATTTGGAGAATGCCAGTAAGGCAGATTGGGACCAGGCCATAACCTTCCGTTCATTGAAATGGTGAGTATGCTGATATGCAAGTGCACTTGGATAACCTTTGACAGGCCAATGAAGAGCTGGTCTAGGAATTAGCTGCTTTAGTTAATCAAATAGATGAGGTGAACTGACAAGCAAATGAAAATGGATTGCAGAACGCAAATATGCAGGCATATTGGAGGATGTCCTCTCACAGTCTCAGGCAATGGAGCATAAACTGGAAACAGAACGGATTTTCCGCAATGAAATTCAAGATAAGTTCAAAGCACTTTAACAGGGGGTGAGAGACAGCCAGTATCGGTGCTATTTTTTCAAAGCTGAGTGGATAATAGATGAACAATTTGCTGAATAAAGTAGAAATGGAGGGAAGGGTGCAGTCAGCGGCGAGTCTGGAGAAGAATGCTATCTATTGGTCAGCTAGTACCCCAGGTTGCAACAGTTCCTCCCCACAATCCAACCTCTTCTCAGTCCACTTCAGAGGATTTGCATCAATCCGTGCAACCCTATTCTTGTCCACAAGGGGATGTTCCCTTTGGCCATCCTGAACCTATTCTGTCCATTCCTCTCACTCAAAGCATGGAGAAAGGTGATTTATGTTTGGATTGAGAAGTTACCGCCTTTCAGTCATGATGGGAACATGCACAGATATTTTAATTGGATAAATTTCGCTGTGAAAGGAGCATCATATTAACAGAAAGCAAAACTGTTACTCTCCATTCTGGATGTTGAGAGCGCCTACCAGGTCACCTGCCACCCCCAGAGTAGTTCTGTAACATATCAAGAGGTGAAAAAAACTGTACTCCATCTGTTCGGTGGCGTGGTGAAGATGGCGCAGCACAAGGCGAAATTTCTGACCATACAGTTTCACAAGAACTAGTCCCTGGTGGAGTTCACAGAGTGATTAATGACTGAAGCTCATGTGTTAGTGGGAGCACAAATCTTAACCAATGAGGATGTAAGCATAGTTATAATAGCGGTAGTAAAACCATATTGTGAAGTGCATAATGATATGATTCATCACTGAATCAAGATGCGGGGCTTCTTTGAATTTTTAACACTTTACGCCGTCTCTCCGCCACATTGAGTGCTCCCAAAGTGGAGCTGAAGGCCCCTGCTACTGCCGCTGCATCCTCATTGAGAAATGGACCGCAATGATCCAGATATATTCCATTGAGTAATATTTGTCTACCTAATATGTTGGCGGATCTTTTTCAGCCATCCTTACGCTCAGCTGCCCTATCCTCAGCTTAATTTCAATGCTTCAGTTAACTTTTGACCCAGACCTTCAAGCACAAAGTATAGATGGGAGTCATTTTTATAAATAATTGTTTCTCATGTAGACGAAAAGCCACGCGGAGTAGAGATGGTGCGCTCTATCTCTGCTAATTCAAATTTATTTGTCCCTGAAAATCCTCATGAGTCTCTTTGCGTTGGCCTTGGTACCCAACCCAACGACTTTATTATACCAACAACTTCCGCATGATATATCATCCTCAATTCAAAAGAGCGACTATCACCCTTCAGGATCAAAGTTTTTCTGAGATGTGCAAAAGCTGTATAATTGGCATCTCCTTATATGTAATGGCACAAGTGATGTTGGACCCTCAACGGACGTTGCCTCCCTAGTGGGGGTTAACATAGCCATTTCAGTAGAAAAGATCGCCAAGGAGTATCATCATGTCAGTATAGGTATATACACTTTTCTTGGTAACAATAAGCCCTTGGACGTTCACATAATAAACACCAATGGTTCTTCTTATTCAGAGTGTAACTACTGTAATATTTTGTTCAGAACACAAAAATCTGAGCTATTATAGATACTGGTGCCCCAACTAATATAATCTCCACTAAGCTCATGGCTAAGCTTCTGCTGAATCATGATGAGGAACACAGAGTAGTGTGTGAGACCACTGGGGATTATAGCGCTGTGTCCAAAGGAGCTTACAGCGCGTTACCTCTGAGATTTGGTTCAGTTAGGGCTTCCACTCCAGCGGTGGTTCTGCCAAATAATAACTACAACATGTTGAAAAGTGCTGCGTTCATGCAGCTATTTGGAGCTGTGGTGGATATGGCAAAAGAAAAATATTTTATTCTGGGATAACGATCCCCACCTATTTTACATCCAGCGGAGTCCCAAAGGACCCAATCTGCTCCAGTAAGATCATTTTTGCGCATAGTGATGGGGTGATTCCTGTCAGATATTAGCAGATGAAGTGGAGGACCAAAGCCCTCCCCAAACAGATCTATGAGTACAAAGTTATTTCGCTACAAGCAGCGGGAACTGTAAGCATACCTTCAGGGCATCAGTTTTTATAGGAACAGAACTAAAAATAGACATACTCAAAGAATTATATGGGGAAATAGTTGGCCCTACCAGTAATCCCAGATTGAACCTTATGTGGCTTCTGGGTTGTTGTTACCAGAGCAGTAGGAATTGAAGGCGTGATAGCAAACCTTTAGAAGAAGGCTATGACTGTAAAAACACCAAGTAGTAGCTTATTTACACTTGGCCCCTATTGACGAGTTTCATTGTATTCATGACTTTGGATTGTAGGATGGCCTTGGTTTACCAGTAAAATCCCCCTTCACATAATGGCTTTGGTTCCGCAGGAAGCTCTAATCAGATTGTTGGAGGAACAGAAAGTTAGGGTGACGACCCTATTTAAAAAATACCGATATATTTTTATTTCTGATGATCATTATTTGGGGTGCGCACAAGGGGTGGTGCATCGGGTAGACATGGTAGATCACCTTCCCATTTGTTCAAAGCCAATTCAGTGCTTGAAAGCGGTGGAAGAGGTTGTCTATAATGAGATAGACAAAATTGATTAAACGAAGGATGTTAAAGCCATTTAAGAGCCCATGGGCATTGCCAGTGCTTATTGTTAAGAAAAAAGATAGCACCAACTGGGTGGTCATTGAGTATCAAAATCTCAATAGAATTACAAAGAAAAATTACTACCCTCTTCTGCAGATTGGTGATGCATTAGATCGACTTGGAGGGGCTATTTACACTGGACAACAATGATTTTGTTACATGGTTAATATTTGCTGAATCTTATGTACTGTTGAACGCTGATTCCTAATATGAAGTCATAAATTCCCTATCAGCCTCAGTTTTTTTTCAATTGACCTTTTTACTTCTATAGAAACTACATGGGCAGAAACCATGTAAGTGCATTATATATGACATTATTCATTAACTTTTTGCAAAATTTATGTTGCTATTTAAACTGTATACCTATTAATTTATTTCAGTTTATTAATATCCATGACAGATAAGTTTATTATGTCAACAAAATAACACACTACGCCAGAAAATGAAAACGAAGCAGATTCTAGGTATGTTAATATCATGTATGTTAATAAACGTTTCAAAAAATGTAATTACAAAAAAACTATTCCCAATAGAAAGAGACCACTTACATATTTATAATCAGCGTCAAAATTTTATAAAATTCAGCTGTTATCATTCTTTTAACAAACAATAACTAAAATTTTGTTGTCCAGTGTTATTTTTTTGCCATGAATTTGATATTGGGGTATTGGCAGATTGAATCGCCAGTGGTGGAATGCGAGAAATGCACTATAATCACCTTAAAGGGTTTTACCAGCCTACACGTATGCCCCAGGGTTTGTGCAACACCCCAGCTACATTCCAACATGCTATGGGTACAATCTTGGGCGATTTATAGCTGTCCTGTGTTTTAGTTTATCTTGATGATGTCAACGTGTTATCAAAAACGTTCACAGAGCATCTTAACCACTTAGAAAAAATGCTCCGCCAACTTGACAATTCTAATATCAAGATCAAGCTTCAGAAGTAAAATTTTTAAAAGAGAAATTGGAATATATTGGGTTCATGGTGGACACAAAAGGGCCTAAACCGCAGCTGACGAAGGTGTAAGTTATAAGTGGGATGGCCTGGCCAGGTAATAAATGAGATATCCAAGTGTTTTTGGGGATGGTCAATTACTACCAGTGGTTTATTCTTAACTTCAGTTGTATTGGGGCACCGCTCTTTAAGTTATTAAAGAACGCCAACTTTGACTGGATGGAACAACGCCAACACTTTTAATGTCTTATAAACTGCGTTAACAAGCGTGCCCATTTTGCAATATCCCAACTTTAAAAAAATTCATAGTGCATATGTATGTATCACTTTCTGCCATAGTGGCAGTACTATCTCAGAAGGATGATGAAAGTATAGAGCACCTCATTTCATTTTGTAGATGAAGCTTAAACTGTCATTAACGGAATTATACCAAGACCAAGTAGGAGTGCTAAGTGGTGATATACGCATATAAACAGTTTTGTGTATACCATCAAGGAGAGAAATTCCAAGTGGTAATGGATCATGCCTCCTTACGCTGACTGCAAAATTTCGTGAACCTTAAGGATGGCTTGTGAAATGGGCGTTGAAGCTCCAAGAATATGATTTTGAGATCATATGTTTGGAGCAAAACATCAAAATGCAGACTGTCTTTCATGGCTACTAATGGTCACCATTATGGCGGATTTAGCCAACATTATGTATGAGAAGATGGTGGTGGTCAAAAATCATGATGAGCCACCACAAGTGATCAAAGTGCTTGATAGGCTTAGACATGATACCTTTTTATGCTATGGGGAACTTTAAAAGTGGATTGAAGATTTAACGCTAAGTTTCCAAAACCCTCTACCAGGCCAGCGATTACCTTGGATGCACATAGGGCGTTAGGGCATGAAGGGTTATGGAAAACGTTAGAGTTCTTGCGACCCCACTACTATTGGGAGAGCATTCATTATGATGTGCTGGAGATGGTTAGTTGTTGCCATTAGTGCTAAGTGGAGAAACCTTTCCACAAGAAACCACATACCAGCTGGTTAAGCCCTGTTTTGCATAGAATACCGTTTCTCTTGACATGGTGGGGCTTTTGCCAACTGGCGCAAACTGATTTAAGTACATAATCATAGCAATCAATCATTTGATGAGAAGGGTGAAAGCCAGGGAAATTAATGATTTGGGGGCTGTCACCACCGCCAAGTTCATAATGGAGTGTGTCAAACACAGCGACATGGATATCTTCAGGTCATTTTAACAAACAACGGAACTAATTTCACTTCACATATCTTGCCCAAGTTTGATGAACTGATGGCAATCTGCCGGGTCTTGACTACACCCTATCATCCAAAATCCAATGGAATGGTGGAACGGGATAACGGAACATTGGTATACATATTTCTGTAAGCTTGTAAAAGATTTTCTCTCTGAATGGAGTACTTTCCTACCCACAGCTGTCTTTGCATATAATATCAGCTGCCATTTGTCCACCAGCAAATGTACTTTCCAACTGCTCTATGGTAGACATCCAGCTTTACCTTCCCTGCTTTACTTGTGTGTGGAGGATACTTGCGGCATTGAACTGCAGCGTTTTTTGACTAATTTAATGGAGACGCTGATCAAACTACAAATGGAAGCATATTCTACCATCTTAACTAAGAAGAATTGTGATCAGGCAGCTGACCAGAGCAGATGCAGTGGACTCCCGCAGTTAGCTGTAGGAAATCATGTCTTGTTCCATGACCAACATGGATTTTTGATGGGGTAACAAGGTCGTTAACATTTGGAACAGACTGTTTGAAATAAACAAGAAGACTGGTATCAATGTCTACAATATTAAGGAACACAAGGTAGTTGGATTATCAACTGGGATCACGCAAAATTCCTCTGAGCATACAAGTAATAAAAATATCATTCAGTCAAGGGTGTAATGTTGAGAAATTTTTATGTTTGAATGATAAGCTATATATTTCAGTGGATTATAAATTAAAGTTGAGGCGAGCCTTGAGGTTAGGCAGAAATTATATGTGATGTGAAGCAAATCAATTGTAGTATAGATAGTTTGGTAAATTGAGGGAATTATGCCAAAAACTTAAGATAGACAAAAACTCCTAAAGTGGAACAAATAGTAGATTACTAAGCAGAAAAGTGGAATTGATCAAGAATACTGAGATAAGAGTTTAGCGGAAGAATGAGAGGAGGGATTTTTTTGAGTAGTCTGCAGATAGGGTCTGCAATTATATAATATAACAAAAGTGTCAATCAGGGAAATTGCTCCATATCTTATATATCTCAGTTTTTATTAAGGAGAGGCAATCTTCATATTGTCTGTTCTTTTCTCAGTGGTAAATATCCTGTGCAACCATCTTGGCGGATTTAGCTATTATCACCAAAAAGTTACCAGGCCTTATGAGCTATATGTGAGCAAAAATTAGTAAATGCATAAAGATTTGGGAACCAATGAGAAGTCCAATACAAACATTACATTCAAAGGACCCTGCATATATCTGGGAGGGGCCACATATTGGAATAAAACATGCAGCAACATAAATAATTAGATATAAAATACAATTGAGCTCTATCTTCATCAAAAAATTGCATTTTTTCATTAATGATAGATCATTAATACTGAAAGTGAAAAACGAGACTCCAGCGGATTTATGGAATAGGATTTAATAAAGGCTTATTATATTTAAAAGCTTATACATTTATTTTAAGGTATACTGTCATCATACAACTATACCCAATTTGATGTAAATTTACTTGGATAAACTTGCCCTATTGTAGACCCAATTTCAACAAATGGCAATCACTGTATTACAATTGATGCTGTGCCATCAACTACAGATAGCACAATTACATTGCACTTAAAGAGCAGGTATTCTCTAAAAGGACAGATCCCCAGAGAATTAAAGGGGAACAATCCCAAATTTATCCTATCACGTTTTTTATTTTTTAATAAAGCCCACCATACAAACTTGAGCTGACAATGATGGAAGGGATTGCAGGTGGGGTTTTTTTGGGCATCCAGGCTTCAGCAATAGTCAACTTAATTTTATAAAAATAAAATCTCTCTACAATCATAACTCTCTCATTATGAACATATTTAAATAACAGGCTCCTATTGGTAGTAGATATTTGGTAACCAAACTGTGATTAGGAACATTAGGCTCTTGCATAATTGTTTGGAGATGAGAAATTATTAAAACAAATAGTAATAATATATTTTTATTAACGATGTGAAAGTTAAATATAATTGACTTATATTTATGAAGCATTTTAAGTTCCTTTGTGGCCAGAAAGTAATAGAAAAATAAAGAAAGGATAGTTTCTGGGCTGTGTGACGAGGTAAATTGAAATAAAATAATTGGGGGAGAAGCGCCAATGGGGAGGTCTGGTATTGATCACAACATTTCATACCACCTATATGTGGTGATGTTAGTCCAATAACGCAGTTTAGTACAATAGATCAAAACCCTTGGTGACAAGGCTACCTTAATTGAGAACTTTTATCTATTCTTTCTGAAAAACTTAATAATTAATTAAGCTAATAA
>JAKSZP010004538.1:0-53472 GCA_022478985.1 Massospora cicadina
TTTTAGGCCAAATCCCAACAATAAATCATTCGCCATACCCTTGCCCTGATTATTCTGTATATGGCAGATTGTTTCCTTTCAATACACTGTCAGATATTTCTCTATATCTCTTTCTTGCCCAAATTTCAATATTTACTAATTCACCATGGCCTTGACCAAATTATTGATGTTCCCCTTGGGACTGATCCCAAGAATTTAATCTTCATTGTTCTTATATCCCAATTATTTTTGTTTAGCAGATCAATTTCTATCAATCTGCCAACAGTTAATTCGCTAACACCTTTCCTTCCCATGCTAGATGTCTATATATTTTTAAAATGATAACAATTTACAGTGGATTGATTCCAATCATCCTGTTGACAGAGGTTTCCCTAGTATATTCGCCTGCTTAAATTCAAGCACTTTTCATTTAATTTATGATCCTAGAACACAGGCAGATTGATTCTTATCTGCTGCCAACTGAATGGCCAGTTCCTCAAACCAAAAAAAGTTAACAGCCAAATTTATCTAGTTCATTATACTGACTCTGTTTCAAATTTACCAGTTGATCAAACCTCTGAAATTGCTACTGACGCTGGACAGATGATTGCCAAGGTGCTACCAAGGTATAACAGTTTACTAAAAGATGTTCCTGAATATGAAAAATCAAAGGTCAGTTTTCAGTTAGCTTAATACAAATGCTATTAGAGGACCAGAAAAGAGGAAATCCTAGAAGTTTCTGGAGCTTAAAGTAAATCTAACTGATTAAAGGCCAATTTAAATTGTTGGCCTTACACTGGGATGAAGAGAAATGAGGAAAAACACCAGCTGAGTATTGTTTAGTCCTGAAGGCCATGGACTTATCTTTACGCCAAATCTTAGTGCTGGGAGTACAATTTGAAAATAAAGCTTCTTGGAGAGATTTATTTAGATTTAGTTGTATCCCATATTCTGGAAGTACACCCCAAGACTAAAGCAGATTTAGAGGATCATTTTGGTAAAGGCTTTTTATTAGTGAGCTTTACTTTTATTTTTAAAGTATACTGTCCTCATACAGTATATCCTATTATACGTGCTAATCTACTCTATGCAATCTCACACAGTTGAAACCAAAATTAAAACATTTGGCGTCTACTACAGAGGGCACTACTAATAAATCTGCCATCAAATGAGAGGACAACATTAGCAAAACACTAGAGGATTTTTGGGCTGAATATGATGAGGCACATAGCCATGCCCATAGTTATGATGACATTAAGGAGGTCATGGTTCAACAGTGTGGTGCCATTATCAAACTAGCTGAGACTGAATTAAGATAGGGGAGCTTTAGAGGAGAGTAAAGCTGAATTTTGACCTCTACATAAGGGACCCTGAGCAAGTTAATGGGTACGCCAATGATGCTGCCTGACGCCACTTTTATAAAGATGGCCATGAGGAGGGTGAAAAAAAGTTATACGCTGCATATATGGCCCTAAAGGAGGCGTGGCAGCCATTCTTCCCTACGCTGGAGCAGCTCTAAGAGACATACCACCAGTAATACCTCTGTATAATAGAGAAAAACCTGATGACAATGAGCCCATCGGTTTAGGGTTACCCAGCAAGAGCTCAGCGATTTCATCCACCCAAAAACCCTTCAATGCCATACCCTCAAAATTTATAGCGGAAAAAGTAATTACCTAGGGGAGAAAAAGATATTGTTACCTTGATTAACCTTAAGAGGTTCATGCTCTGCAATGATGGTCCTGGTCCCCTGAGAGATAGGGTACCTAACTGAGAGCCCATACAAAGATGTAACGAATTTTGGCCAAGTGCTAGTCAATCTACAACCTGAGTTTTATCTAACGCGCTGGCCAAATACCAGAAAAAATGCCAAGATGTTGACACCCATGTATAACCCTTCCATTAGCCATATCCTTTTTGCCTATACTATGTTTGATCAAATGGGGAGAATGTTGCAATTTGGGATTTTGACTAACAATAGGATATTAACTTTGGCCACTATCCCCTAGCACCCTATAGATATCACCTTTCACCTCTTCACAATTATAAGTATTTTGTGGAAGATCAAATCCTATCACTTTGCCATCATATATTTTGTTACCATTTTTAGGCTAAACATAATTTATTATTTACTTTATGGTACCAACTTATGGCGGATCAATTCCTATTGACCCACTGAATATTGCTTATAGCCTAATTCCAATTTTTAATGTTCTCACAAGTGATTCCAAGTGTTTTATATAAAAGATAAATAATCATACTAACTAATTGTATATGGCAGAGTGAATTCTATTAATTTGCTGATAGGAATTTCAATATCTACTTTGCTAGTATCCATATCTGCCCAAATTTCTAATGTTTGATTTACTTACAATGCTACTTCTAGAGGATTTACAACTAACTGCTCTTCTAACGGATACCACTCCCTCAAAACCAGTTCTGTCCTCATAAGTCAAATTGAATTAAGTTTCCACCGGATCAGTCCCAAATTCCTTAGTGAAATTTACATAAATGATTTTGTCAGATTTTCCCAAATTTACCTGTTGATCAAACCACTGAAATTGCTACTGACGTTGGACATTATGATTGCCAAGATGCTATCAAGGTTGTTAGACACTACATGATGT
Source organism: Massospora cicadina (assembly GCA_022478985.1). Lineage (NCBI taxonomy): Eukaryota > Fungi > Entomophthoromycota > Entomophthoromycetes > Entomophthorales > Entomophthoraceae > Massospora > Massospora cicadina. The sequence continues at coordinate 2,607 of JAKSZP010004538.1, forward strand.
TCCTGACCTTAAACAATCAAATGTCAAATTTCAGTTAGCTTAATAAAAAAGCTATTAGAGGACCAGAAAGAGGAAACTTTAGAAGTTTTGGGAGCTGAAAGAAAGCTAACTGATTAAAAGCCAGGTTAAATCGGTTGGCCTTACACTGGGATGAGGGAGCAACGCGGAAATACACCAGCTGAGCATTAATTAGTCCTGAAGGCCATGGACTTATCTTTATGCCAAATCTCCTATTATGGGAGTACAACCCTAAACTACAGCTGCTTGGAGATATTGATTTAAATTACATCAGATCCCCTTGTGCTGGCAGTACACTCAAAGACTACAGCACCTTGGAGGATCACCAAAAAGCTTTTTTTTAGTGAGATTTACTTTTGTTTTTGAGGTATACTGTCCTCATACAGTATATCCTATTATATGTGCTGATTTACTATATGCAATCTCACCCAGTTGCAACCAAAGCTGCAACAGAGAGTTGAACAAAGTTACCCAGAAAATCATTGGTTGCTTGACTTCTTTTAAGACATCTTACAAGAACTTCTATGGTCGCCTCATGATACTTCTGATACATTTCCATATTGAGTGCCTGATCTTTGAGGTAGTAAAACAGGACAAAAGAAGGATCAATTTATGATGTACCAATCCTAAATCCTTGTAATTGAGTTTCCATCATGTTGTTCAATTTTTCAGTTGTAAAATCAATCAGGCCTGATACATCTACATGCCCTCCTCCCACCGTGATAAGATCTAGGGAGCAAGATGTACCCTCATTGGAGCCTTACCAGCTGGTATTAAAGTTTCTGGGTGATTTTTTTTATTACTAGTTTACATCTCATTATTGCTTCCTCTTCTGGAAGAATCTTCTTGGATTTGGTATTGTGGGTCTACGTTGGAGTGTCTCCAGGTTTAAGTGAGCACACTTGTTAAATTGAGGATCACTCGCTGTAAAAAATCCTGCACATATAATTAAAAAGAAGTTCTGCCAAAATATTCACAATTTTTGTTAAGTGTCCTAAGGTATAGCAACTGAATGAAAGCTCACTAAGCTTATCTAAAATTATATGACACTTCTGGTCTTCTCAGGATAATTTTTCCCTACAAATTTTGGAACTAATACCAATGAAGGCAAAGATACAAGCTGGAGATTTTAGTCCTAATAGCTTTTTGACACTCTTATTAGGAACTAACTTTAATAAAACACCATATAAAGGATAACTAAGAAGGTAATAAAAAATTATAAAGGCAAAATATTTTCTTTCCTGGAATTATCTGATTATCACATTGTGTCTTTCCACTAGGTTAGGTGCCATTATTTATAACTCTAGGACATCTCCTGGCCATACTTGACGCACAATTTTCTACAGTTTTTATTTTTCACCTCATTTCAGCCCAAGAACTGAGCAACAATTATTTTTACTAGATCTATTGGTGGCAAAGTAAACTTATAATCAGGAAGTATAAGGTACAAGAATAGTGTTTTTCTTTCTTGTAACAATCACTTTAGTTACTACAATTTGATTCAAACAGCAAATTTGGATAATCACACACAGGAAAGATGGGCGACTTTATCAATAAATATAATACAACATGGGCAAGCGTCGCAGCGAGTGGTGCGCTTAATGGTGCAACTAAGGGCAAGAAACGCCCTGGAGGGGGACCAGGAACCCAATCCACAAAGAAATCGCAAACTCAGACACCGTCTGGGTTTATGGTATTCACTGTAAAGCACGCGCAATATATGTACATTCAGTTCAACCAACCCTTATCAAAGGTGGAGCATGGGATCAGACTCTTCCTTGGGGATGAGTCACTGACCCTGTGGGAGAAAACATGTGAGGCACAGCCCTCACTTTTCCCTCACGCAGTGTACATAGCCACCAACAACATGGGCCATGGCTGGATCAATATTGGTTTCAAAACAGCTGATGAAGCTGATGCAGCAAAAATCTGCGTGGAAATTGCCCTCCCCGAGGGCAAAAAAATTGTGTGCACCACATGCACCAGATAAAAAAAAGTGAAAACTTTGTTCATCTCTTTTGACTCGCTCCCCACCAACCTTCCTTGTAAGGTAATCAAGGAGGAGCTCCACAAAGGTCTTGTGGTCTACAGAGAAATTCAGAAACTTAAATTACAGCGATTTCGCCTGATGCCCAACCTGTGCACGGGCAAAGCTATCGCCATAATCAACCCCTTCCCAGAAGTGGAAGAGGACTTATCCAGAATTCCCCGCACAGCAGAATTTCACTTTGAAGATGGGGGCCAGTCAGCCGCATTCTGAGTTACACTGTAATGCGCACTGCCCATTTGCAACCATTGTGGCTCACTGGGCCACAAGGAACACGCATGCCCTGTGAAAGAGGGCTTAATGGAAAATGATTATTGTGAGGAAGCAATGGACGAAGATAATGAAAACTTCGCCAAAATGACTGACGGTCACCACCCATTCCGCTGGGGTGAAGATGGACTATACTCCATTGTGGACCCAGTTACAAGCAAACAACATAAAGTGGCACAAAAAGCCCGCAAGTGAGCAGTGGCCAAAGCAGCGGCACACGCGGAGTCTGCCATTAACCCCAGACAAATTTGGGAGGATATTTCAGATATTCACTGAACCAACCAATCAGAAAAATATGCCCAGGTCAAAAATTTTCACAGTAACCAGACTGAGTCACAAAGCAACATCAGTCATGCACATAATGAGGAACAATGCAACTGCAATTTGGGCGAAAATGCGGTGCACAATTCACCAAAGTTGAACCTCAAAAATATAAAATCCAATCAACAATCCGCATCAAATCAACATGAGACCTGTGCGGGAAAAGTTGACGCAAATGCAAAAAACCGCAATTCCATTGAATCATTGGGTCAGATCAAGGGAAACAACAATGGCAGTGAAAGAGTTGGAGTACAGATGCAGAGCATGGTCAAAATGAGCCATGGTGGGATAGGGCCAGAGGGCCCTCCCAACCACTCCTGAGGCGCCGTGGGCACCTCAGTGTCAATAGGGATGCTAAACATCGTGGGAGCCAGGGCTCATACGTCCCAAGCCAAAAAGCTGGCATTCCTACAAAAACCTCTTGTAGACATCTTGGACATCCAAGAAATCCACTGTCTACAAGGGGAAGAAGGATCCTGGTCAACCAGGGTCGCACCATCACAATCAGTATGGACGTTTCACTGTGGGGTGATCATCCAAAACAACAAAAAATTTAAAATTACAAATTCGTCATCACACTTGCATGGTCAGGTCCTAGTAGCAACAATCACATGCCAAGAGGAAATAATTTTGATAGCATGTATCTATGCACCGTGCACTGCAACCAAGAGAAAACAATTTTTTTAAAACATTCCTACTCTCACCCTCCCACCAGATACCATCATGTTAGGCGATTTCAACTGCTGGGATAAACCCAAAATGGATTGATGGCCTAATCCCAGGGGATACCCACCTGGACACATTGAATTCTGCACAATGAAGGCATCTCTTGGCTTACAGGATGCTCTTCCCCCCAGTTCACCACTCCTTCCCCACATGATGCAGCCCAACATATGTGAGGGAGCGCTCATATTGATGAGTCACATTGACCACTTCCTCATCCCGCAATCCCACTGTTCAAGAATCTCCAAATTTACAACAAAAAAGATCAATTTTTCTGACCACCAATTGGTTATGGTGCAGTTAGCGCCAACTCAATCCCACACACAGGTGTCACCTTGGAGAAAGCTTCACCCAGAAAATATAAAATTGCCCAAGATATCCAACTGGGTCAAAAACAAGGCTATGAATCCAGAATTCACAGCCCCATTCACTTTAGATCCCATCAGAACATGGGAAAATTTCAAAAAGGATTTAATCAACAAAACCCAACATATTGCATCATGTAAGTACACCGCGGACACGGCCACAATCAAGCATACCTTAGTGAACTAGACCACCTGGAAATAAATACTCCAAGATCTGGCTATAGAACCAGCTGGGGATGCAAATGGGCAGAAATTTCTGCCTGACTTAACAAATTTCATCTTTGAACACCAACACAGAATCAAAGTATCAAACAAAGGTAAGTTCATAAAAGAAGGCGAAACCTGTTCAACATACTTTTTCCACCAATTCCACTCCCACAGAAACCAGCCCACGTGCACACAGGTCCGCAAGACCAATGGCACCGTGGCAACTGACCCTGAGGAGGTCAAGGCGGAAGTACACCACTATTACACTGAATTATATCATGAAATGCCAACAGATTCAAAAAAAGTAAAGAAATTGTACAAACTGCCGAGATACAAAGTACACCACCAAATTACAATATACTATCCCTTATTACATGGGAGGAGCTTTGGGAGACAATTCGCGGTGCACCACGTAGGAAATGCCCAGGGCCTGATGGGATACCCTACGAATTTTACAAAAAACATTTTCAACAAATCGCCCCCTCCTATTGGCGTCTATGAACCAGAGCTTGTTGGAAACACGCCTATTACCAGGAGGCCATGAATCCTACGTTATGACCTTGTATAAAAAGGGTGAAAAGTTGGACCTGGCCAACTGGCTCCCAATTGCACTCTTTAACACTGACACAAAAATTCTAACAAAAATTTTAGCAGCTAGATTAGGCGCAATTGCATCTGACGTCCTATCACCCAACCAGTTTGGGTTTATACCAGGGCGTTCAATCTGGAACAACATTCACTCTGTTGCAAACATTTGCCAATCCAAAGCAACTGGTCCCTGGTCTTCTTGGATCAGGAAAAGGCGTATGACCGTAATAGCTGGCCATACCTAAAAGAATGTCTACATGCCTTCAAACTCCCACCAAGATTCATAAAATGGGCGATGCCCCTAACAGAATCTGCAACCATGGCTGTATGCGGCCCTGGATTCCTAAAAAACAAGATTAAACCACACAGAGGGCTCAAACAAGGGGACCCCCTCAGCCCACTGCTATACAATTTCAGCTTTGACCCACTCCTCCAAATAAATGACTCACGTCTTATGGAGATAACCGCACAAGGACAACCAACAGTTAGGATACTGGCCTTTGCGGATGACTGCGTAGCAGGTATAGCAAACAATGAAGATGCCCGACAGCTGGAACGCACTCTAGAGGAATACTCCAAGGTGAGCAATGCATCGCTCAACAAAAGAAAGACAGAAATCATCCTCTTAGGCAAATACACAAACAACTGGGCCACAACATCAGAACCTCATACTAACACACGAAGAAAAAACCCAATCATTTTACCCTTTGCAACACCTCCCACCACCACTCCTGTCTGACACCTTGGAATCTGGCTAGAATCAGGGGGATATGCTAATGAGACAATGGAAAGTAATATGTTACAACGGGTATCCAAACGCGTCGCCTCCCTCAAGGGAAGAACCCCAGGATTAACAGGACGAGTTACAGTTGCTAACTCGCTCATTCTCCCAATAATGTGGTACCAGGCCCACGCGATCGCCTTCTCACCTACCTTTATAACCTCAATCCGCGCGCTTATCCAGGGCTGGCTGTGGCCTGGCTCTCACCCTCCTATACGTATGGAAACACTATTTGGCCCACGCTCAAGTGGAGGCATGGGACTAATAGATTTTGAGAGCCACGCCAATCACATCCTAGGTACCTGGATAAAGGAAGTCCTTGCTCCAGACCTCCCACAACAACATTGGTCCAGAGCAGCAAGGACTAACTTTACACAGGCGCTCAAATTAACCAACCCACATAGTCCACCCAGACTACTTTCATACCTTGCCAAGCACCCTACTGCAACGGGTCCACATGGAACCTCCCCTCATTTCAAACATATCCTCTGAACTATCCGCCATATGGGATGGACCATAGAGAACATGGGTACTATACAGGGAAGGGGACGACCCAGCCCCCAATTCAAATTAAGAAACCCAGAAAACCACCCCCAGAGAGATATGCTCGCAACAACCACAAACATAGCTAGGATAGAATACCTAGATATGTTGGACATTCCCTATGGTTTAACCACACAGAAGACAATGTGGAAAATGACTCACCACCCACTCCTACAGCTGAGTATAAGAGCAAACGCCTGGCGCTGTCTGAGAAGGACCTATAGGATGGCGGACCGTTCCAACTCCCTCCACAAAACATGTGCAGTATGTGGAGGGGAGGGATCCCTACATCACCACCTAGAAACATGCCCCCCAACCAAAGCTATATGTCAGGAAGTCGCACGCCTGCTTAAGATCCAAAACGAACAGGAATTCTCGATATCAAAGAGCATCTTTGCACTCCAGATCGATTCACCAATCCCATCTACCCTCCATTCCCTAATAATACCCATTGCAATGTGGACAATTCACACAATTGCATTAGATGCGTTCAAGGGCACAGTCCCAACCATTCATGGGGTTATTAACAGATTCCATGTCCACCTACTGGAGCACTTCCAATCCTGGCTCTATGGATATATGAGACTAAGGCAAAAAGCGCTCATAGAATCATGGTTCCCACTCTGGTTCCTCCACACAGACCCTTTCCTTCACACCTGCTCCATAGCAGGGGAAACCCCCTCGGAGTAGTGCACCAACCCCCCCATACCTGGCAGTCCCGCTGGCAACAGGGGTAACTTGAGTACCCTGGGGTGCCCAATTTTATATTTATCAGTTATTTCCTTAGTTTTACGTATATTTGGTAATGTCCATCCCCTGATTGGCTTACCTCGGTTAAATAAAGGTACAAGAATAGTAACTAAATTGTGCAAAATTGTCTTAGGATTAGCCCAAATTGAGTTTAGTCATACAGCAGATGAAATAGAATTATTGGAAAAATTAGCTTCAATTCCAATTTTTTGACATACCCCTAATCAGAATGTATGCAGGTCTTTCAATAGCACTAGATGCTCCGTTTCAGGCTGTCCATGTGCAAGTGCTATTGTGCCAATTTTAAGGAATGACATACAAAATTTGCAATAAGGTGGAAAAGTTGCAATAAAACGAGGGGTAATTTTTATAGGTGCTATTAGCCCATGTGATTTTTAGAGTGTAATTGGGTATTGATCCCAGAACAATTTTTTGTATTGTATTGTTTTATGCTAAGCTAATTGGGATGGTTTACTGAATCTATTAATAAGGTAATTGGCGAGAGTTGATGGATTTGAAGGGTTTATTTTTAGTCAACCATCAGAATCTGACACATAGTGCTGAGTCACTTATTCAATCATGAGCTCAGTTGCCTTTATTAGAACAGATGGAACTTGATCAATGGCGGAAATATTTTGTCACTTGTCTTATCTGCCTGATCTTTTCCCCAATAAGTCACTTGTTTTACCTTGTAGTTAGATATAACCAAGTTGACTTTGCTTTTGATTGCTTCACTATCTATAACTAGTCATATGGTCATCCTTGCTGCATTTATGACATGTAGATTAAACTATTGTTTTTTGAAAGATTTCTGTGTACTTTGCATTTTGCAGCTATGGTTTAGCATATCATATGTTGTTCCACAGATTTTAAAAAATTTAACCATTTGTGACATTTTTATATTAGGATTTAAGTCTGAAATAATGTCCTAAACTAATTCTTTTAATGGAAAAGTTCTGACTTCATTGCAATTTGTACATCAAAATCATTTGATTATCCCACCCCAGTGATTTGTTAGCTTCTTGATAGAACCTATTGGGAAAGGCATCTATGGTTGCATTAATATTGAACTGATACAAATATATTCTTGCTTTCAGTTTGCAAAGCGCTCTGGGATGCCAGATTTGCTCAAAATAGCATCTTTTCCCTCATTGAAAATCAATTCTTTTTGTTGCTAATATGGGGTAGGACAAGGGTTTGGCTTCCCATATCTAGATAATCAATTACATTAATTGCCTTCTGATGATATTTGCATCCAACTATAGTCATTTCAAGAAGCTTGATTAAAACTGGAACGTTGTTTTAAAATTCAAGCAGATTTAGTTTATTAATTCTTAAATATTTGAGGTGGGTCGACCTTGGGATAAATATACCACCCTGAGAATTTTTATAGCCAGTACAGGTTTTGAACTCAAAACCTCCACTAGGGTGGTATCAGTTTTACCTGCCCGGATAACCACCCCTAGTTTATTAATTCTTCTTCTTAGAGAAATAGTTACAGGTATTCTTCTTTAAACTTGAGAAATTATCTAGCTCTGAATATGGTTAGCTAATTTCCACAGTGTAGGTTTGGATTGGCAACTGTAACTTTGGGGTTCTTTGGTGTGCCTTCATGGTTGATTACAATATTACTGTTATCAGATGAGGAGCTTTCAAATATTCAAGTTCCATCATCTTTACTTAACAGTGGCTTGTTCTTTCCTCCAGGATAACTGGGGGATTAGTTTTTCTCCCCATTTCTTTGATTTACCTTACAAGCTTTCAATCTTATAGTTATTTGTGGCGCGTTTCTTCTAACACTTTATTTTTTTATTTTTTTTGCATTCTTTAAAATAGTTATATTAATGCAGTATTCTATTATTGAATTTCTAAATTTTTTAAGCTCAATGCCTAAAATTGAGCATTGCACTAAGACAATCCTCTTATCATCTTTTGTAAAAACTCACTTAAAGACTACATGGCTAGATGCGCTCCTGTAGTGAGCACTACTTGTTGTAATTTGAAAACTGCACAGGTTTGCTAGGGGTTTGTTAATTATAAACTCTGCTGCTTTATGACATATATCTTATTCTGCCAAAAATGTTCAATAAATATAGTAATTGAGGCAGGTTGACTTTGGGACAAATATACCACACCAAGATTTTTCATAGCCAGTACAGGTTCCAATCATGTGATGAACTAAACCTGCACTAGAGTGGAAGCAGGAATTACCCTGCCAGGCTAAACACCCTTTTCAATAAAAATAACCTTTGGTAAAAATAACTTTGCTTCAAGTGCTTAAATAATCTAAATAGAAAAAATAAGCTATCAGATAAAATGAAAACCAATGATGGTTTATTTTTGTTTTATATAAAAATAGTTTTATATAACTTATCCGTGAAAAATAAATGTCATTATCTAAAATCATTGTCATTAGTTGCCAGAAAGTAATAATGACAATAGTCCAAAATTGACCTATAACACTTGTTATGATATAAAGTTATAATTCTCACTGAAATGTCCAAAAGTATGGCAATTGTGACAACAGTTTTGGTAACACTAAAAGTTGGTTATGATTAATTTGATACTTTCAGGAAGGTTAGTCATCAAAATTAAAATGAAATCAATTAGTAAGGTAGGAGCTAAATAAGAACTTTCCAAATGGAGGTATAAAACTATAAAAACAATCTAGATAATTTGATAACCTTGACTGATTAAATAAAAACTTAACACTATAACATATAAGAAAAGCATAATCTGGTTAGAATCTTAACAGACAAGCTTTCATTCCAGATATTGTTCCCTCTAAGCACCAAAATCTTTTTTAATCTTCTAGGGAGATTTGTGTCTAGTTCTATAAAGAGTCAAACCCTTTGTACTAAGTGAAGTGGTTTGAAATAAAATCGCTTTTTGTTAATTGTAATTTTGCCTGTTCAATGGATCTATTGGTTGGTAAGTTTCTTTTTCCAAGGTTCATCTCATCTTAAACTTTGTTTGCATCCAAAAATAGTTACCAACTCTTAACATTGCACTCTCAAGATATTTCTGAGTGTATAAACCTTGGAGGAACGCCCCAGTTGCAATTTTTTTGCAATTTGCTATAATAGGTGACTATATTAGTGTTCCAGGCCAAATAGTATGAAAGCTGCTGGCCCTTTCTCTTTCACCATCATTGTTGAACTTTCCCTAAAGATCCACAGGCAACTCCACAATCCAGCAGATAATCAATTTCATCTTAGCATATTAACACCTCTTGGTGAACAGCAGTGGTTATCCCTCTTTCTGGGTGGTCTGACCCTTTTCTCATCCACCTCATGATTAATCTCAATTGTCCATCACAGGCTCCACTGACTGGGCAAGCTCTTACAGGGTAATTTGTAGTTTTATGTTGGGTGTTGGTTGCGCTGACCACTCCAGGTATGTTCACCCAGCACCTAACCTCTGGAGGATCTTCAATCCTTCATCAAGAAGCCAAGCTGAACTACATCCACTCTAAAACTAGAAAAGTTAGATATCCATGATTAATTAATTAAGAAGAAAATTGGAAGTCTAAAGCTAATATTATTAAGTGTGAGATTAAACTATTAATAGGCATTTCTCACATATCCATATCATTATCATTCATTGTCAGAATTTATCAGCACTCTCACTGGTGAATCTAATATCAGCACTCTGGCTGGCAATCATCCCTGCTTAGTTCATCATCATAAATATCCACAATTACATCAATTCACGAACTATTAAATAGAAATGACTTTGAATTTATCCTCAGCATAATTTGCCAGCCAATACTGAAACAGTAATCTAATCATCCTTGGCATAAGTTGCCAGTGATTCCGAAAATTGAAGTCAAACCCTTAATTTGGCATAGATCTAATTTAATTATATAATAGGCCTTGACATCCTTGGCCTCAGTTGTCAGTGTCAATATCGACCAAATTGCTATCAGGGATCATTCCTGACACTCTTGTGAAGTGAAATTATAGATTTGACTTGTTATACTAAATGAAATTTTTTTGACATCTTTGGGTCAGTCATCAATGTTAAAATAGATAAGACTTTCAGGATCGTTTCTGATATATCATAAACGTCAAATTAGTAATTTATCATCATAATTGATAATGTTAATCTTTTTAACATCCTCATCCTCAGTCACCAGTGTTGAAATGAACCAATTTGCTGTCATGGATGATTGATGTCACTTGCTTAATTTGGCGGATCAAGACAGCACAACACAACCAAAAGGTGAGCACATATTTGGTTTATCATCATTGATATATAAACAAAACTTCTAAATAAGTCAGCAATTGTCCTCTACTATTTTAACCTAATTTCTAATTATCAGATGGATTCATCTGGTTAAGATACCAACATATCCCCAACTTAATCAGATGATATTCCTCAATCGTGACTCCACCATCTTCTGTGGGCCAAAACCACATCAACGCGATGGTTGGGAGGTACTTTGCACTATCTTCCACTTCCAAGAGGTGTCAGAAACTATACGTCAGGTGCTGAGGTTCTGCTAGCACCCTCCCTCAAAAACAGTACTAGTGGCTTTCTTTACCTCCTAAAATACCTCCAGTTAATCAAGCAACACACTAACAGAGCCCACTGTAATGAGCACCAAGTGTAAACTTTTCGACCTGCTTGATTAATCCCTCAAGTTTACTTCACAGATTCAACATGGGTTGAACCAGGTTATTGATATAATTAAAGGAGGCAATAGTTTAGAGACTATTGCCCTAGCTGAGTTTTCACACACAACCAGAAAACTGGCTCTGAACAACAATAGAGGATCCTTTTCCTTCAAACTCTTATTGTAGAGATGCGGAGCACTTAACTAACAATATATTAACTTAAGGATGTCCTATCCATAAGCTCTTTTACCAAGAGCAACAAATACAATATATTCATAAATGTTAAAATTCTTAAGAGTTCACTATCTGTTTTATTTTACTTCAATCATGGGAATATAGGGAATTCAGCGCCAACTATTACGTTTATACCTCCCTGTGGAGACAGCCGCCATTACTGATGGATTACCCTCCTAAGTTGCGACCTTACATGGAATTTCCCTCATCAATCAAAGTTTCTATCTAGTATTACAGCATCAACAAATTAACCTAAGTAGGCTAAATTGTGAGTTGCTACCAGAAGCATTGTCAACGATTCAGCAACTAATAAATTACCTGAGTCAATTGGTGTCAAAACCCAATCAACTATGTATAAATTAAATTGCAGGGGTGGTTAGCCTGGAAGTGTAATTCCTGCTTCCACTCTAGTGCAGGTTTTGTTTAATACAAGTTCAAAACCTGTACTGGCTAAAAAAAAATTTTTGGTGCGGTTTATTTTTCCCAAGGTGACCTACCTTGAATACTTTTATAAACTCTTATTATTAAATTGCCAATAATACAATTGTCAATCAAGCCATAGAGTAAAACATTGTTGGAATCATCCCTGACAAAACCATTAGCAATCAGGCGGACCAAATCTCAGAGAAATCAAATCCTAATGGATTAGCTAGTATTCTGTTAAAACTACATATAACAATAGTTATTAATTTCCTATGATAACTCATCCACTAAGGTGAACCACCTAGTGGGCAAAGCAGATCTGGCTTATTTTGATTAGCTGAATGACATGGGAAAAAATTTCAACACCAGATATAAGTCCAACGATACTCACGTCAGCAGGATGTAATGACTAGGACATAAAGTAATTAGGGAGGTTCAGCGGCTCACTATTGGCATATTATTACTAATAAAATGGGCTTAACAAGGTTAAGGCTAGTTCAGAGCATAAAAAGACATTGTAAATCTCCAAAAATATAGAAAAACATAGGTTGCACGAGGCAGTATATTTAGTAGATAAAAGTACTTCTAAAGTACAATGTAAAATAGGATTATGATGAGTGATGAGCGAATATCACATGTAAGTGGTGCAGTAGATTCAGGAATTTAGGAGGTGATACCACAGTCCAAATTCTTAGTTGGAGTAGATCGGTATTCATCGTCCAAGGCTAAATTGAAATCAATAATGGTAACACAGTTAAGTAATTTCTGTTATCTGCCATTAAGAAGCCAATGGACAGCAAGGCATAAAAGGTGTCATAAAACTATAAATGGGGTGAAAGGAGTTTTGAAGTAGTGAATCCAACCTCAGACTTAATATCAAGATGATAATAAGTTGGTTAGTGCATTCTTTTCTATCTCATTGGTCAGTGGAGCACTAATGGGTCAACTTATCCATATTTGTTCAGTTGTGAACTCGGCATTTGTTGGGGTTTGAATTTATACAACTATTAAAAACTGGCTTGGCTGATAGTTCCCAATTTTAATTGCACAGGTTTGGTACATACACAATCCGCGTTGCTTGATAGATATATATGAGTGAAAATAGTATGATGACTATTATCTTTAGTTGAATGATTAAGCCAGAAGATTAAACGCTTAGCTTGGAATAATCCACAAAAAACTGATTTGACATACAGGGACTTTTTCCCTATTCTTGCTGAACTTGATCTGCTCTCAGATTCAGAGGTCTTGCCCTAGTACTTGTCACGCTGAGTTGGTAAAGATCTATGTCAAAGGTTTTCTTCTCTTCTAAGGATATTTAAGCCTTACTCTTTATACAAACAAAAGAGTCCACAATTATTGTACTACAACAATATTTAATTGAATATAAATAGAACTTATTAATGCTACTTGAAAACGTAATAATCTTGAAAGATCTTGATCTGCTTTATTAATAAGAGTACTAGGGAATTTATAGGGGAGATTTAACGCCTAATTCCTCGGTTGGCACCTCATCCATGTAACGGCAGCTGCTGCCATTGAATTTCCCTACAACGTCTCTACTGGCAATGGTCTTCTTCATCAGGTTAGGGATTCCTCCATTGGACATCCCAAAGACCAAAAAATAGAAAAAACCAGAAAATGTGTCCCTAACGTTCTCAATTGATCACAGAAAGCCAACCACATCTGGCTAGCAATCTGCTTAGGTAATGGGACTCTTTACCCATTATAGCAGGTCACAAACCAACTGATTGATTCGCTAGTTGCAGGAGGTATCACTCGCCTCACAACTGCTGATTAAATTCCCAATCATTTGGTGATAAAACTCAACCAATGTCAGTCAATACACATGATTGTTAATCAGCGTTCAACTATTAGATGCCCCAATTTTTTCAGCAATTCTACCTGATGAGATCTTAAGCATTCACACAGATTGATCCCCAATGGATCCAAACCTGGCTAATTACCCAAAATCCTCAGACATTATTAACCCAAAATTGAGTTCAACTGATATCCTATTAATTTGCTAATGGGACTTATCCCCTAGCGAACCAGCAGATAACCTAAGAAGGTGGAAAGTTGGGCAAAAATCCCAACAACAACCATAGGAATCGCCACCAAACCTAATACCCCAATACCCTATTGACCTCATCTTTACCTCTGTACCACTATCTATAGCCTTTGGTAGATCAATTCCAATTGATCCACTTTCAGATAGCTTGCTAGCACCTTTAAACCCAAGTCTTAGCATTTATTAATTGATCAATTAATATGATCCTTTATTTTGAGATTAATTTGTCCAGTTATCAACTGAATATCCAGTTCCTCAACCACTTCTGTTCCCGCCAATTGGATTATGTGAATTATTCAGTCAAATTTGTCTTAGCAAATCCCATCAACTAATGGCCTAAAAAGCCCCTAATATTGGACAGAAATTTACTAAGATGTACCTGACGCTGGACAGTGACCGTCAGGTCTCAAATGCGTTTATCCACTTCCTATTATCAAACCATTAATGGGAAACGCTAGAAGATTTTAAGCTGGAAGGAAGACTGAATTACTTAAGGCCAGGGTATAAATTGGATCAGCATTGTATTAAGGGAGATACGCAGTGATGCACATCATGATCAATACCATCAATGACAGGTCTCAATTCTGGAAGTACCTAAGAGACAAAACATATTTGGAGAATTCACATTAAATAAAGGCTTATGTTCTTACCAAGATTTAAGTTTATTTTAAGGTATGCTGTCTTCACACAGTTATACCTATTGTAGTGCAAACATGCCTGTGCCTAACTTGCTTAGTTGCATTTTTAACTGCAACATTCTGGTGCCACTACTAGGGATCTAATAAAACCATAGAAAAATAAGGAAACAAATTCTAGAAAAGATTCAACCACTTTGCTATTGGCTTTGGAGAAATTAACCCCTCACCCATAGGCAAAGAGGAGCCCCCTTGCGACCACTTCCACCTCATCAGTTCAGAAAAGAGGAAGCTGTCTTTTGCTATGGAGCTCATCCCCATTTGACTGACCTTCCAATCAATAAATTAGATGGCCAGTGTACCTATCAAAGGCGTCAAGGAGATCATAAAATGGCTCCTCTGTATATACCATCTTCACGCTGGAGCTACTAATGAAACACAAGTGGGGATGTTAAGAACCTACAGAAAACAGGACTATCAATATGCAAACTATTGTTTATTCTGTGAGATGGTCTTGGCGTAACAGTTCTTTTGACTAGTCAAAGTTTGAAAATGGGCTCAAAGTTGTAAAATAGCGGAGAGATTAAAAATGAAAAGATGGGTAAAAATAGATTACTTTATTATGTAAAAAATGTATTGATATTTATATGATTTGTGGGGACTTGGTGCCTCAGGAACCTTAGTGCCCATGTACAATCAGGATCTAATTAGAGCTTTCCAGATCAATTGCCTGGTTGGCGCCCTCATTGTTCCACATTGTCCTCATGACTGCAACGGGTAGGATCATGCCTCTCGAGGTTCAGGAAGTGGAGATAAAATCCTGAAGACTTTCCATCAATTCTTGTGCGTGTGATGCTTCCTGATAAAAACTCTCATCAGTGCCTTCAGGGATAGGTTTCATTCACTTTGGCTTAAGAGTCAATTAAATAGGCTCAGTTCAGGAGTAGAGATTTTAACTCACTCATCATCTCAAAATGCTGATAACGCCACTCATGATTTTGTTGGAGGGGGGTGTAAGGCTGAATTAATTGGCCATGTAATCGGTTCACTGCTGTCCCCTGACTGACATTGGCAATGTTGTAAACCAATTTCACCTTATGAATAGCTTTATAAGGCCTAGACCAAAGTACGTTGAGCTTGTTCTTTCAACCTCCAAGTCAATGGTGATAAAAGAGATTGAGGTCACCTGATTTAAAAATAGGTAAGGAGGGTCATCTGACTTTATATAAGGGATGTCTCACTTGCTGTGGTGGTGACATTGTCTTAAATGGATAGGTCTTGAAGCCAGACAATTTCATCATCTAAGCCCCTCATAATTAAACAGAGTTCTCAGGTAAAAAGGTATTGAGCAGGGCTATATGCTACTTAGTAGATGGGGAGCACGCCCATCTAGAGCTTCAAAGGGGACATCTTGATGATTCGATGGTAGCTTATTTGGCAAGCAATAAAGGCGCTGGGTTAATAATGGTTCCAGCGAGTAGGGTCAAATACGGCCATCTTTTAAAGAATAGAGATAATGGTTCCATCATCACGTTCAACCATCTCATTTGTCAAAGGGTTATAAGGGGTGGTGAAACTTTATTAGCTACACAAAGCTAAGTTAGATTTATGGACTACCTGCGAGGTGAAATTTAGCCCAGTGTCTAAAAGTAAAGTTTGTGGGCATCCATGCTATATGAAAATGAGTAATTTAAGAAATAGATACATTGATTTGCGTTGGCAGCGGGGACAGAAATCCCTTTTACACACTTATTCAGATGGTCAATGGGAAATAGGATATACTTATGGCCAAGCAACCCGGTGGGTAGAGCCCTTTATAGATCAATGCTAGTGACATTGAATGGACCAGATTGGGCTACAACTGAGTGCTGATTTTGGGGACTGAACCAATATTGGGATCAGCAAGTCATACAAACCTCAAGAACTTCTTGGATGGTCTCTACCATTTGGTCCCAGTAACAACAATTCTTCAGCCATTTGTGATTTTTCTTTACTGCCCCATATCCCATGATCATATTCCATACTAGAATAAGTCAGTTTGAGAGGAAGGGCGGTTTTAAGAGAGACATTTCTTATTGACTTTTTTACACAGCATTCCTTTCTTTATCTGAGTGTCTTGAGTAAATTTTTGAAGCTCATCTTGATCTCAGAAGTCTCCAACTTCCATCGTTCAGGCCAAATGATTAGATTGTACAGTCATTCCTCATCAGGGGTCAGGCAGCCAGTACTGGCATCCTAGAAAGACCATCAGTGTTCTGATAAACTGCTCCTGCACAATGGACTATAGTGAAATTTTAGTTCTGCAGACTTAGAGCCCAACTGGATAACTGGCCATCCAGATCTTTCATCTGCCACAGCCACCTGAGTGTGGAATGATCAGTGACGATGGTGAAATAGGTGTCATAGGTAGGGCCAGAAATGCTTGATAGCCACCAAAAACCAGGCACTCACGCTCAGTAATGCTATAGCTTCATTCAGCTTTGCTAAGGGTCTTGATAAAATGAGATAGTGGGTGATTGACCTGATTTTCATCATGCTGAGCTATAATAGCTCAAACTTTGACATCACTTACATCCGTGAACAGCAAGAAGGTTGATCAAAACTTGGGTGAATTAGAATAGGTTTAGGTCAAAGATCGGTTTTCAGCGCATTAAACGCCTTTTATTATTTAGACCACCACTTAAAAGGAATATTCATTTGCAGGTGATAGAACAGAGGATCAGCTAGGAGAAAACCAAGGAATAAACTGACAGTGGTATCCCACCATTCCAAGGAACACTTTAATATCTCTAAGGCTATGAGGGCGCGACATCTTCTTTAAACTTCAACATTATCTGGGACGGGCTGGATACCAGCCTATGAGACCTTGTGTCCAATTAATTCCATTTTGGACTAAAAAAGGAGCATTTTTGAAAGCTTGAGTTTTGTCAAAGCCTTTCTAAGATGGTTAAAGACTTCCCAAAGGTGTACACATGGCTGTTGAAGGTTTTTGAAAATACATTGATATCATCAAGTACACGAGGATACAGGACAGTTTCAAGTCACCTAGGATCCTGTTATGGCAAGTTGTAAGGTGGTAAGCGCGTTGCAAAGGCCCTAGGGCATCCTCGTGGGTTCATGTAATTCCTCAATGACTATAAGTGCACACTATGCTCGATATTTGGGGGAAAACTCCACTTGCCAGTATCTGCTAGCAAGATCCATAGCAGAAAAGCCTTGTAACCCGGCAAGCAAGTGGAGAGAGTCGTTGATTTGGGCAAGGGATAATTGTCTTCTTGGTGATGGAAATGAGCCAGTGAGTCCATCACCACATGATGGCTGCCATCCTTCTTAGAACTAACAGAAGGGGGAGGCTCAAAGACTGTGCAAAGGCACCAATACCCAGCTTCAAGTAGTTGCTTAAGCTCAACAGCCACCTGAGCTTCTTCAACCTTACTTTTTTGGTAGGGTCGTGACCAAATGAAGGGAGCGTCCCCAGTCTCCACATGATGTAAAACCCCACTCATTTTTCCAAAGTTAATAGGTAGAGGTTGAGAAGAAGTCTGAGTATTCCTCCAACAATTGCTTCAGCTGGCTCTGTTGCTTACTAGTGAGCTCTTGCTCAATACAGGTGTCAACTAGAACAAAAGATGGGGCGTTTCCAACCTAAAATCCCTTTAGAATTGCAAAGCTACAGACGTCATTGATAGCCTTTACAGGAAAAAGGCGAACATAAGCTGGAGTATTAGGCCCACTATTATAAGTTTTTCAGTAAAGTTAGCCAAAAACACCAATTTGGATTCAGCATAGGCGGGATCTAGAATTCTGGGACAGTCTAAAACCTCATTAAATGACAGATTATCCAGGCTTAGATCTGCAGCAAGAATACAGAGGGAACGTTGATTTGAATCCAGGTCTCAATGATAACCTGTGATTTTAGCAGTATAATGGTAGTCTTTGGCAAAGTAAGTTGGCATGTCTTCTTAGCCATTGACCACAGGAGGTGGCATCTGAACGCGAGAGCCCCTTACATGATACTTGAGTTGGTCAACCTGGATTTCACTTTTTAATAGGTAAGCTCAGCTTTGACCTCCGTTTTGGCTTCACTTGAGGTCTTGAAAACCAGAGGGACCCAGTTCCCCAGCAGGGATAAAAATCCTTCATCGTAGTGCACTATGGAAGAATAAGCTCAGATAAACTGGGTCCAGAGAAGAAGGTCATAGCTTGGGTTATCTAATGTAATGGCAGGAGTATTAACAGAAATCTTCCCAAGCAAATGGGTAGCGAGGAATAATCCCCAATGGACTGAGTACACTGAAGACCAGCCGTGCCATATTCCATGTAATGCGGCAAGTCTGGAGAAATTTTAATGTGTTTCATTAGTTTAATGAAATGTCATTTATGAGGGAACCCTTTTTGACAATGGCGTGGACCAGGATTTTATGGACTCAAAAACCAACTGAGTAACCAAACTCTTAAACTACGGAGGTAGTGTGAGAAACATAGGAGATTCATAAAAATAAGAGTAAGCAATATCAGGTTCTTTATTGTCGTTGGGTACTAAAACTTCTTCTTTTGGTACAACAACTCCAGGCTCATTAGAGTTCACTGATTGTCCTTGAGGCGGTACAAGGATGTCAGCATGAAGTTCCTCGTCCTTCATGCTGACAGCCTTTTTCCCACCTCCTCAGCAAGTCTTTTTTATCAAGTCTTGGCGCTGTGACGGAACCCATTGCAGTAGGATCATCAGGGTCAAGGGTTCTTTTTTTAGCTCTAAGTGGTCCCAACCTAAAGGAGGATACACCGATCTAAGGGTCTAGGGTTCTTCTGGTTTTAAACAATGTAGACCCAAGGACAGCCTAAGGAAACGGATGTGGTAGCTTGGGATGCAGGGTAGATGCAGGTATTTCATTTAGAGCTTTCTTAATTTCCCTAATGCAAGTAAAACCATTCTTTTGGCTGATCATATGCATTTAAACTTCAGGATGAGATCCCAATGTGGAGATTACTGCTGTTATGGCTTCATCAAAGATAATGTGGTTGATAGTTACTAAGGGCTTTGATTGGGCGTAGAATCAGCTGACTAACTCCACAGAGCTTTCTTCTTTGTTTATACAATTACCCATTAGTGTCTTCTTTTAATTGGCCAGGGTTTGGTTGCTTTCAAATTCTGGGATTAAAATCATATGGACTTGTTCCAATGTGTTGCATTCCTTTAAATGGGCGGTCATAATCTCCCAAGAAGTGCTATTCAGACAAGAGTGGATAAGCTCCACTTCTAACAATTGGTAGCCTATTCCTTGGAACTCTATAAGCGTATAGGAAGGAGGCAATGCTTTCCTGGATGGGTATAGACTTCTCCATGAAACTAGCCTTAAAGTTAGTCACAATAGGAGTGGAACGGGTATGTAAGTCTTGGAGACCAGCCTCTGCAACAGGATAGGGAGCAACACCCCTTTCAAACAAAAAGAGATCCCAAGGGCCAGGTGGACCCTCTGTCACAGTTGAGTGACTTGGCACACGTGGTAGATGAGTGATGGGTGACTACTCTCCCCCCAAGGATAACCCATTTCCACCTCTTCCCCCTCCTTAATCCTGGTAAGTTTAATAGAGGGAGTCTGCAGAGAGATTGCGCACACCAGAGGCCATGGACAGGCCCCTGGGACCCCCCTACTCCCCAGGCAAACTATGTTAAAATTTTGTGGAAATAGCATTTACCAACATCAGAGCCTGGCCTGCAAATTCCGGTCTGGGGGAGCTGGTCCATAATGGCCAGCACCGGAAATCAGGTCAGGGCATGACTCAGATTTCAAACCAGGTACCAAACAACATAGACCATTCGCCCCAACTCTCTGAACAAATCAGGGAAGTTCAGATTGCATGAATACCCCAATTGAGAGTTCAGACCAGGTCTTGAACAACTCAACCCAATGGCCCCTGCCTCCTGGGACAAATCCAGAAAATCCAAATATTTTCCAAACAGGTTGACTCAGATGACCATGACCTAGATTGGTACCATCAACTTTGTTTGGGCCCAAGAATGTGGAAAAATTTGCAAAAGGAATTTTTTTATTTTTGCTGTATCTTAAGTCTCACTCTACCCCCTCTGTGCCAGCCAACCAACTTTCGTCGCTGAACCCTTAACAACCAATCCCATGATACCTCCCTTATCTGATTTTCCTGGTACTTAAGGCAACTGCCCTGCCCAGGGGCAATTGTCAGTTCATTCTCTTATCTTCCATGCTTTGCGCTTAATAAAGTTCAAATTCCCTGTACAGCTTGCTACAGCCTCCGTCTGCCTTATTTTTACTAAAATTCTGCCTATTGATCCATCAAAGTGCACCGTCACCCAAGTTCTCATACCTACGTTCACTGACTGGGACCATCCAGTCACCTGACCCTGACATGTGGTGGTGGATCATAAACGCAATAAACTGCCTTGCCCCTATGATAAACCTGCAGTCTCGTTCATTATTGCGCATCAGTTTAATGCAAACCCTCCCATCCGTTCTACTGCTGAGTTTTCCAAAACCACTCCCCTGATGGAGCAGCACCTGAGCGGCCCTTCCCCACTTCTCACAGGCTTGGGGTCCGCAACCAGCTCAGCCACCGATGGCTCAGCCCACCCATGGGACCTGGAGCACCCTTCCAGGGGAAGCTCTGCCCAACCCCTTCCACAGGTCACAATCCCCCTCCATTCTCACCTCCAATTGTGTGGCGCCCCTGTGCCATCCCTCGCTGGCATGCAAGCTCTCCTGTTCATATCTGAAGGCAAGCAACCGTGAGCCCTGGAGGAGTAATCATACTCCTTGACTCTTCCGCCTTTGGGGGTTTACCTGCAAGACTCACGGTTGCCTACATTGCAACCATCTGGTTTGCCTTGGGGGCCTTTGGTACATTATCAAACTTTTACTTTCCTCACGTCCCTGATAGAACTCCACTCTTACAAGTCACTCATACTGCTGTGCCTATGGCATTATGGGCTCTCCACTGAGAGCTTGTGCACCATGACTGGGAGCCCAGTATAATTCATATCAGCCGAATCCATGACATAATGAACTGACCAGTAATCTCAGCCTTCTATGCCCTCCTCTCTGGCACAGGCGAAGCGTTGGCCTATGCTCTCACTCTAAATGTGCTCTCCCTCTGCGACCTGGCCTTCTCCTGCTGGTTGGCGGCCTCATTCATACAAGCTTGCTGACAGGTTCTGCTAGTTTTGGTCCACACCCCGCCAAGCCCTGGCAATAAGTGTCACCCCATAAGTTAACATGATAAAGATGGGGGTCCCCCCTGTCCCTTCTGATGAGGTGGCTGATCAGATCCTGGGCGTCCTGGTGGAACTTCAGGTGCGCTTTACTGCTGATGGTGGGAAATTCCCGCTTCCCTCTGATGCCCAGCAGAGTGTGGCTCTCCTTGATGCCCTGGGTGGGGACGCCCATCATTGGGTCAGGGGAGTGCTCCACTCTGCTTCTAAGTCTGGAAAACCCATCCCCTTGCTTGCACTGGTCACTTCGGCGGTCCAGGCCCCTAAGTCAAGACTGGCACGCCTTCTCCCTCTTTTTACATTGGGACAGACAGCCATAGACCTACCCTCCCTGATCAAAGCCTTTGCAGTCCTGGATCCCACTGTGCCCATCTCTCCCAAAATTGCTATCTCCCCCTTCTGAGCTGCCTTGTACTCCACTGCAGCTGCTCATGAATCTTGGGACCCTCTCCCCAGGTCTTTAATTATAGCATTCTCTGTGATCCACAAAATTGGGGCCAGGCCCTTCCACATCCCCGCATGCACTGTCACAGCTCTAGAGGTACCACATACCACCCCTCCCCCTGCCAGTTGTCGAGGTCAAGTGAAGTGTTCCCCAGGCTCACCGCCCTTTCCCCCCTCTGTGGCCAACCTGGGTATCTCCTCCTGGGGAACCCCTGCCTGTAGCACCCCCTGTCCTCATCATGGATCAGGAGGCTGGTCCTTTGGGCTCCCAGGGCTCAGAGCCTGCTAGTCTTGGTGCTATCATTCTCCCAGTTGACCCTGCCTCCCCCTGAAGAGAGTGGAGCAGGGGTATGCATCAGCCCTCGCCTCCCCATTTGGGACAAGGAAGAAGAAAAATTCTTCCCCAGTTACACTATGCCCCTGCGCCTCCTGGCCAGTTTCTCTTGATGATGAGCCATGCCCCCTCCTCGGCTGCCCTCTCTCTTGCTCATCCCAATAAAGAGGATCAAGCTTACTTCCTATTTCCATTTCTTTTCCCTCAGAGTCAGGCGAGATCACTGTGCAAGCTCTCCTCAACACCTGAGTGGTGGGCAACTTTATCAACCTCGGTGTGGCAAGTTCTTTGGACCTAGTGATGGAGGAAGCTTCGTCCATCCTGGGCGCCTCATCAGAGCTCTGAAGTCCTAATGCATCCAAAGTCCATTGCACTACTCCATTCATGACTTTGGGTTTAATGACAACTTCTCAGCCGTACAAGATTTGCTCTACCCCATAGTTTTGGGGGTGGGCTGGTGGCGCCACCAGCAGGTCCACATTAACCTTGTGAACAGCTCCTTGTTGTTCAAAAACCTCAAGTCGAGCGGAGAGTTTCCCCTGCTACAAACCCTTCCCCTGGGCACAAATCTCGGCTCCATCCCCCTCCTGACCCCATTCTAACTGGCCTCCCGTTAGACTTCCCTTCCTTCCTAGCCCCTTATAAGGCTATTTTCTACATGTCACTGGCATCTAAGCTTCCATCACACTCTGAATATGATTTGTCATTCCAGCTGACAGTCGATCTAGTCAAAATCAACTGCTCCCTCTACCCCTATACTGAGGAAGAGGATAAGGCTATGGGTATTTGGCTAGACGAGATGTTAGAGAAGTGGTGGCTCATAAAGAAGTATTTTCCTATCACCTCCCCCATAGTTTTCTCTAGGAAAGAAGATGGCTCCCTGCACCCTTGTGTCGACTATGGCCACCTCAACAACATTACCATCCCCAGACCATACCCTTACCCTTAGAGCAAATCATTGTCCAAGCCATCGCCAAGTCCCACGTCTTCTCAAAGCTGGACCTGGTGAACGCCTTTAATCAGGTGAGGGTGGCGAGGTGATAGGAGTGGTTTACAGCTATTTGAACACACCAAGGTCTTTTCCAGTTCAGGGTGATGCCTTTCAGACTGAAGAATGCCCCAGCCACCTTCCAGTGCCTCATTGATGACGTTCTGGGGGACTTGCGCTTCTCATGTGCTGTGGCTTACATCACCGATATTTTGATCCATCCCTACCCCAGAACAACATGCCAAGGATTTAGAAGCAATGGTGGCAGCCCTCCACAAGGCAGGGCTCTATTTAAATACCTCCAAGTGTGACTTCTTCAGGGATGAGGTTACCTTCTTGGGTAACCTTATCCTGAAGGATGGCTATGCTGTACCCCCTGCAAGCTCAAGGCTATCCAGTCTTGGACCACCCCAACTAACAAAAACAACTTCGCAGCTTCCTTGGTACTGTCACCTTTTTGAAAAATTCTCCTCAGCCCTCGCCCAACTGGTGGCACTATAACACCCCTCACTGGGAAGAATGTCCCTTTCAAGGGTCCCCTGAATGTCAGCAGGCCTTCAAGTCTATCAAGGAGGTTTTCTTCACAGCCCCAGTACTGCGGCATGCCAACACACCGCCCACCCCTTTATAGTAGCCTGAGATGCCTCATCAATGGCAGTGGGTGCCAGGCTGCTACAGGAGCATGAGGGAGTTTAACACCTAGTGGCCTTTACTCCCATAAGTTCCCTCAACAGAACAAGCGTAAAAAAATATATGATAATGAGCTAGTGCGGTGGCATAGTCGCTCACCCACTGGCGATACCTCCTGTAGGGCGCCCAACATAATATCACCATTTGAACAGACCACAAAGCATTACTCTACTACCACAAACCCCAGAAACATGTGCACTGGCAAACTTGCACGTACCAGGATCTATGCAGGTTTCATTTCAAATATGAATTCATAATAGGTCCCCTTAACGTTTTGCTGGACATGCTCAGCCAAAATCCCTCCCTGTCTCCTGATGGGGGAAGTTCCGTTAGACCTTATGATTGTAGTGCCCCTCCCAAATCCTCTCATTGGCCCCCATTCAGTAGCCTTTGCTGACCTGGACCCAGATGTCCCACTCCTCCTCCATGTCCTCACCCCCCAAACCTGTTGCCCCGAAGGAATAGAGCTTTTTTGCCAAATTAGGTCCATGAGTTATTAGAGAGCTCCATATACTTTGCAGGAGGGAACAATCTGGTTCCACAATCAGGTTTGGGTCCCCCCTCTCTATGTGGCCATGTTATTGAGGAACATCATGTCCCCAGACAGTTGAACACCCCAGCATCAAAAAATGTGCGGATCTCATAATGAGAACTTACAACTGGCCTGTGTCCTCAAAGGACATTACCACCTGGATCTCCCATTGTGTCACCTGCACTCAGGTGAAATTGGATTGCTCCAGGAAGAAAGGACTATTACACCCTCTGCAGCAGGCTGAGGGCCATGGACCTCATTCTCAGAGGACTTCATTGTGGAGCTCCCACCTTCCTGTGGCTCAGATGTTATCATGGTAGTTGTAGACCGATTTATCAAGTTTGCACTCTTCATCCCCTGCCTCTCATCTATTACTGCGGTGGAGACCGCAAATTTATTTGCCAACCATGTCTTTGTCATGTTTGGTCTCCTCAAGTAGATAGTGGGTGACAGGGGTCTCCAGTTACTGCCCAGTTCTGGGAAGAGCTGTTAACCCTCCTCAGCATCAAGCCCTGCAGATCCACTGCCTACCACCCCAGTCCAGTAGGCAGACTGAGCGGGTAAACCAGGTACTGGAGCAGTACCTGCTCTGTTATGCGACAGCCTTGCAAGACACCTGGGCCAAGGATCTGCCCTAGCATAGTTTGCATACAACAATTCCCTCCATTCCTCAAACAAACTCTCCCCCTTTGAGGCCACTCTGGGGTACAACCCCTCTTTTCAAATTGACCCCCAACTCTCCTCATCAGTTCCTGTAGCTGTGGACCGCGCAAGCTCACTCTGTGAGATGCGCAACCTGGTCCATGAACACTTGATGAAGTCTATCAAAGACTACAAGAAGTTTGCTGATCAGAAGCGCCTCTCTGGACATGAGCTCAAAGTTGGTTCCCTCGTCATGTTGGATACCTGCAATCTTCCCCTGGAAGCCCCCACTCATAAGCTAGCAGCCAAATGCTCAGGACCCTTAGAAGTTGAGAAGGATTTAGGCAATGGAGCCTACCATTTGAAACTGCATATGCACTGGAAGCAGCATAATGTCTTCCATACCTCCCTCCTAACCCCTTCAAAGGGGAAAGGCCAACATCCCCGGAGCCAATTGTCATTTGGGAATCCCAGAAAGTAGAGGTGGAGGCTATCCTGGAGGTCCCGCTGATTCATATAATACTTGGTCGCCTGGAAAGGCTACCCCTCATATGAGAACAACTGGGAGAATGCGCGTGATTGTGCAAACTGCAAGGACCTGATAGAGGAATTCCACACTTCTCACCCGGCAGCACCCTGTCCCCCTCAGAAGATAGCAGCCATCCTGGCCATAAAGCTAATAGAGTGGCACAAAAATTATGCCTTAGTCCATGCCCCTGGTGGTGGAATCCTCCTTGTCAAAAAAGGAAAGGGTAGTTAAGTCTTGGAGACCAGCCTCTGCAACAGGATAGGGAGCAACATCCCTTTCAAACAAAAAGAGATCCCAAGGGTCAGTTGGACCCTCTGTCACAGTTGAGTGACTTGGCACACGTGGTAGATGAGTGATGGGTGACTACTCTCCCCCCAAGGATAACCCATTTCCACCTCTTCCCCCTCCTTAATCCTGGTAAGTTTAATAGAGGGAGTCTGCAGAGAGATTGCGCACACCAGAGGCCATGGACAGGCCCCTGGGACCCCCTACTCCCCAGGCAAACTATGTTAAAATTTTGTGGAAATAGCATTTACCAACATCAGAGCCTGGCCTGCAAATTCCGGTCTGGGGGAGCTGGTCCATAATGGCCAGCACCGGAAATCAGGTCAGGGCATGACTCAGATTTCAAACCAGGTACCAAACAACATAGACCATTGCCCCAACTCTCTGAACAAATCAGGGAAGTTCAGATTGCATGAATAGCCCAATTGAGAGTTCAGACCAGGTCTTGAACAACTCAACCCAATGGCCCCTGCCTCCTGGGATGAATCCAGAAAATCCAAATCTTGTAAACAGTCCAATTCAGATGACCAGTACTAGATTGGTACCATTGACTTTATTTAAACCCAAGAATGCAAAAAATTTGCAATTTTTTTGATTTTTGCTGTATCTTAAGTCTCACTCTACCCCATCCATGCCAGCCAACCAACTCCCATCGCCAAACCCCAAACAACCAATCCCATGGTACCTCCCCTATGTAATTTGCCCAGTACTTAAGGCAGCTGCCCTGGCCAGGGGAAGTTGTCAGTTCATTCTCTTATCTACATGCTTTTTGCTTGATAAAGTTTAAATTCCCCGTACAGCTTGCTGCAGCCTCCATCCGCCTTACTTTTTACTAAAATTCTGCGATTAAATTAGTGAAGCGAGCCATCGTACATGTTCTCATACCAAAGTTTGCCAACTGGTTCATCTGGTCGCAAGACCCCACCACATGGTGGCAGATCATAAATGCAATAAACCGCCTTGCCCCCAACAATGAACCCACTGTCTCATTTGTTATCATGCATTCATTTAACGTGAACCCTCCCATCCATTCTACTGCTGAGTTTTCTGAAACCACTTCCCTGTTGGAGCAGCACCAGAGCGGCCCTGACCCACCACTTTTGGACTTGGGGTCCACAACTGGCTCAGCCGCTGATGGCTTGGCCAACATGGGGGACCTGGATCACCCCTTCCAGTGGAAGCTCAGTTCTAACCCCCTCAGCGGGTCACATTCCTCCTCTGTTCTCACCTATGATTGTGCGGCGGCCCCTATGCTGTCCCTCGCTGGCATGCAAGCTCTCCTGTTCAAATCCAAAGGCCAGCAACTGTGAACCCTGGAGGATTCGTCGTCCTCCCTGCCTCTCCAGCCCTTGGGGTTGCCCCTGCAAGACTTTTGGTTGCCCCCATCGCAACCATCTGGTTTGCCTTGGGGGCCTTTGGTATGTTAACGAACTTTTACTTTCCTCACATCCCCAATAGACCTCCACTCTTACAAGTCACTCAGACCACTGTGCTTATGGCATTCTGGGCTCTTCAATGGGTGCTCGCTCACCCTGACTGGGAGAACAATCTAATTCTTATCATTCATATCCATGACAGAGTATTGACACCAGGAATTGGTGCAGTATCAGAATCTTGGTTTCCACATAGTCACAAGGAGCCTGTTGATGCAGTATTCATCTCAAACCCTTGAGGTCCTCCTGAATATCATCCCAGTTTTGTTTTAGGGAGATAATGGAGGCTTTATGAGCATATTTCTCTTTTTAATGTTTAAATGTCGGCGTGTTGAAGCAACTGGCTCTCTAAGTTGTTAAAGCATATATTGAGCCCTTGACAGGATTGCTCAAGATAGAGATGTGATTATCAGAGAGCTTGGTGAAGGATCTGAAATTACAAACTCATTTGACAAGACCTTGATCAAGACCCTAGGGTCAAGAGGTACTCTGTCCATTTGGAGCTTGCACCCCTGTGCCACATTGCTTATTTTAATCCTGTAAAGCAGTGAGGGCGGTTAAAATATCCTCTTTCCAGGAGTAATCAAGGTTGCCAAGAGTAGGCACCGCAAATCTAGAGTTTTTTTGAGGCACGCGGGGACCTTCAGGCCTTCTGGACCGTCTGGTTCTTGTGGCCCTTTGGGCCTTTCACTTATGGAGGTGATGTTATGAGAGGCTAACAACTGGTAGTGCTGTTGGAAAGTCAGCACAAGGTCCTCAACTTGGGGAGGCGTTGACACCAGGCAGTCTCAAGAACCTAAGCATTATGATGAAGCTGGTCCTTGAGATATCCTAAAAATTCCGTTATCCAACACCATGAATTGGTTGCAAGCCTTGTTGATTAGCCAATGGTTATCAACAATGGCTTTCTGATTGTCGTGCAAAAACAAGGAGGCCACTTTAAAGAAATTGACAATATTGGAGTGTAGGGTTTGTGTAAGCCCTAGTTGTCGTGAGAATTCATGGTGATGAAAAATGACTATTTGTAGGAGGTGATGTATGGTGGGATAGACGAAATTCCAGAGATAGAAAACATACTTAAAGCCAACTCTCTCACTGGAAGTACAGCCAAGGTATATAAATCCTGCATCATGGAAGGTATCAAAGAATTATGAGACTGACTGGAGCGACCTCCTACAGAGTATATGCTATTTAGAAAATTGTTGGATTAGTTCATTAAGGTTTTCATATTGAAGTTGATACTGATCATTGTCAACAGAGGGTAGAGTAAACTTTAAGGTGGCCTTAAACTCTAAGCTTTCATGCTGCATGGGAGGTACTTAATATTGCGGGGTGTTAATATATTGTGTTATGCTTATTGACCAATCAACAGGATATTTTCTTGCCTGCTATTACCCTCCATTGTTAGTAATAGACGGTTTTCTTTGGACAGAATAGAGCACCCTGTAGTGAGCACCACTTATCTTGGCGTAACAGTCCTCTTTACTGTAGCTGAAGTTCAAAAATGGGCTTGAAGCTGTAATCTAGCAAAAGATCAAAAAATGAAAAGATGGGCGAAATAGACTACTTTTTTGAGTTAAAAAGTGTCGATATTTATAGGATGTGTGGTGACATGGCGCCTCTGTGAACTTTGTGGCCCTAAACGTTCAGTATCTTTTGCAGCCTCCCAGATCACCCTCCTAATTGGCGCCCTCATTGTTCTGTGTCATCCTTGTGACTGCAATGGTAGGGGTCGCGCCACTTGAGGTTTTGGAAGCAGTGATGAAATTCCTAAAGGCATTATTATCAATTCTTGTGTGCATGTTGAACCCTGATTGAAAGTCTCATTGGTGCCTTCAGGGACAGGTTTCATTTATAGAAGCCAGAGGGTCAACTTATTGATGCTCAATTAGAAAGTAGGGATTTTGAATCAATCATCATCTTGAATCCTTACAGAATGCAATGTCTGCTAGATCAAGAAGCTTGCTACTAAGGCGCAAATATTTGAGATGATCGCCCAGTATATACATCCTTTGATCTGACAAACCTTTAAGATCATCGCCTGGCAACACATCAAGATCAGCAGACTAGTTGAGTTTGTATAAATTTAACGCCAGGAAAACCAGCTACTGGAGGATCAATTGGATGGCATCCTTTGAGAAGTTCACGTGGTCATTTTATACAAGTCAACATCAAACAGGCGAAGCCCATCACTGAGTAGAAAAAATTGCCAACTAACTGAATACCAATTTGGCCCACATCATTGGGGAAGTATTAGACCAGCGTGGGGAATCATCTCAATGGGTAACAAACGTGACCCATCACTGCAGTCAGGTCGAGAAATATCTGAGTCAGAGGTGGCACAGCACGCCGCTACAAAGGCCGCCTATCAAAAGGTCACGCTCAGACAGGTCGCACTACTAAAAGTTTGTAGAAGAGCTGAATTGGTAGCTTTTTTGCCTCCTGGTAGTGGTGATCAATCACCACAATCATTTTTAAGGCCTAAAAAAAGAGCACTAATAATAGTCACAACAGACTTCATGGCCTTGGTGATTATCTGGATGACACCATCCAATATTGCAATCACCTGTAAGGAGAAATTATATTTTTGAATGATGTGGCTCAAGCTCAAGGCCTGAAAATCATACACCTCACTGAGGAAAATGTTGCTCTGAAAGCCTGACTTGCCACTACAAAACTAAGGTTGTTTGAGGTCGAGCAATACTTGCAGCACAAGCATCAGTATCTATATGACAGACTAGACCAGTTTTTGGATGAGATCAGAGGCGAACTCTGTGAATGCCAGTGGGGCCCTCCCACCAGAAATCAAAGGACATCTACACTAAGGCGAACAAGTATAGCCTGACAGATTCAGGATCTTAAAGTGATGGGGCGTCTTAATTACAAAGTATTTGGAGAGTTTGACTTCCATACCTACTCCTGAAAGATTGATTCAAACTGCTATTCTGGTTACTCCCACTCATGCCACTCTAACTGTCCTAGACAGTTGTGACTAAACAAAATTTTGACTATAAACATTGCTGGTCTATCCACCTTGACCTGGAGAATTACATCTCAAGACTCAGTGGTGTTAACTTACTACCCAAGCCACAAAGCCTCAGCCAAGCATCTGAGGAAGTCAGTGTCTTCAGGCTCAACCTCATCAAATTGCCAAATTTTGGCAAGAAAGTAAATATGCACACCCTCTTGTCTTAATCTAAGATTGGGATGGATGGCGTGAGTGACAAGGATAAACTGGCGACCTAATTAAATCATTGAATCTGATGAGTCAGTAGCTGGTGATACCTAATATCAGCAAGACTGGGATGCCCTAGCTTAAGTGTGAAGAACATCATCATTAAGGAATGTGATGGAGCAGAAATGATGCCAAACAGGAAGAACGCCTTTGTCAATTTTTCATTCATTAAGAACAAAAAAATCCTAGAGTTTAACGATTGATTTTACCTTAAGGCCCAGGTGCTATATAACGCAAAAGTCTAAATTAACTATGAGGTTCAGATTGGTAAAAAGGCTTGTGAACCTTACAAGGAACTGTACCAGGTTATGCTATCTGTTTTATATGACGAATGTAACATAACGCAGATGGTAAATTACCTCTAGCGCTGCACTGTGACCTTTGACACTACCAATAAGGGGCACTGTAATAACTAAGAGAAACAAAGCAAGCTCCTCCAAAAGGACACTGAATAGAATCACACAACTGCCACCTGACTTTGAAGAGTCAACGTCCACAATATCACGTCACCAATGTGGTGTAAAGTGACACTAAGCCAGCTGTGAAACATCATGGGCCTCAAATCTAAGGGGCATCATGTTGTAGTGGTGGATGCCAAAGAGCAGGGAAAATAGTGGGCTGATTAAAATGTGATATTTTACCTCTACCGGATCCCTCATATCCCTACTTTAGACCACGACCCCCCAATGACCTCGCCTCTTAATACTTCATCACTGAGAATATACTAACAGTTTCATCCGCTCATACTGGGGGACACTATATTCCAGGAAGAATAAAAATAGTATAAAAGCTTTCATACTGCAGCTGGAGTAGTACAACTTTCCCGTTGCTTCTGTTGATATGCCAAAATAAGAAGGGGTTTGCATAACTATCTTCATTTAAGCTAAAAAAGTTTAGTCCTCTACTCTGCGGTGAATCACAATCCTATCTAAGATAGGCTGACCATCTTGGCGTGCACATAAAAAACTCCACTGATTCTTACTATTCCAAGTGTACATATGTTATTAGCGGGGATAAGTCCAGTTCATGGCTATAGTAGAAAGAGGGGCCCTATAAATATTATATCGACTAAAAATGTTAAAAAATGGGATCATTGCCAGATATTGACCGCCGTAAGGTATTTGTAATGGTAGGACCAAATTTAACTACCTCGCTAAGGGACTACAGCATACTACACTAAGGTTCAGTTCACTCATTGTGTGGATCCTGAAGTCAGCTTAATAAACAACATTACATTACATCATTAGAACCTCCTCCATGAAAACGTAGGGTGTCAAACCCAATTTTGAGGAAATTATCTGACAATCCTCAGTCAGAACCTTTTGTTGTACTATAGGAGAAGAGACCAGCAAACAGAGAAGCGTGCTCCTCTGCTTAAACATAGCCTAAAAAGATAAACTAATCTTATCAGCTATTAAAAAGGGCCGGCTTCATTCTATATCTACCAAACCAAATTTTAATATTGGAATGCATTCTGTTGAGGGCTGGCCGCCATTTGACCATTCTGCTTAGCTATAAGGTCATGGTGAACACAGTTATTGATTTGAAAACTAATCAGGTCTTTACGGCGAAGGTTTTCTCCCTTCAACTGCTCACACAAAGAACTGATCATAGTTCCCGGGCTCATAACCCTAGATTATGGAGAGATTAGCATAATACTAACTAACCTCATCCCATACCCATTCCATGTGAAATGTCGCCAATGCATTGCCCTATCCACATCCTACCAATGGAAGAAGTTTAAGGCGTACAAAAGTCTGGAACACTAGAGAAGTATAGGTTGGAGGAAGAATATCATGAGGCTTTTTATTTAGTGATACCGCAATAATATCTGGTTGGTATGATGGATGATGAGAAAGATCATGCAATGGCCCTATTTAAAAAAATAAACTACATAATAATAACGGATGACTTAGATTTTGAGATGTGCTGAGGACGTACTACATCATATTAACACCAGGAACCATCCTCTAATATGCCTCCATCCCATCCACTGGTCAAGACAGCGGATGAGGTCATCTATAAATTTTTAAAACATATGGTTTATAGTGGAATGCTGGTACCATTAAATTCCATGAGCGTCACCAGTCTTAATTGTAAAAAAGAAGGATATATCTAACCAAGTAATTTTTGACTACCAGCAATTAAACAACATAATGAAGAATGACTCTTACCACCTTTTAAGAATTGATGATGCACAGAATCAACTCAGCAGATTAAAGACCTTCTCCTCCATGGATCTGATTTCAAACAACTGGTAGTTTGAAATACCTCTGGAAGAACAATAAAAAAAGAACCATCATAAACACCAAAGGGCTGTTTCAACCCAAGAGAATTCTGTATGGTTTATGTAATACCCCCATCACATTCCAATGGGCTATGGACAGAATACTGAGAGATCTGTTGATTTCTTGCATCTTGGTTTACTTGTATATCATATGAGTTTTCTTAAGGAAGTTCAACAAACACTTGCAGCACTTAAAGGAAGTTTTACACTGTCTCGCTGCTCTCAATATGAAAGTTTAGACCATGAAATGTAACTTCTTCTGAGAACAACTCAAGTACATGGGCTTCATTGTTGATAAGGAGGGCTTACGGCCCCAACAGGTAAATAGAGGCCATCAAAAAGATGAGGACGCCAGCCAGCAAGTGGGACGTTCAGATTTTTTAGGGATAGTGGCTACTAATGGTGGTTAATAGAAGATTTTGGTAAAATATGGGAGCCACTATTCCACCTGTTGAATAACGGAACCCCATTTAGATAGACGCCAAACTGCCAGCTGTCTTTCAACCAACTTCACACTTGTCTTTCCTCAGCACTGGTACTCATGTGCCCAGATTTTGATAACCTGTTCGTAATCCAGAAAGACGCCTTTCTTACTGAAATAGTAGCTGTATTTTCCAAACTTGACAACATAGGAGTAGAGCATCCCATAGAATACTGCAGCCAGACATTAAGTGTACATTAGCGAAATTACACCATTGCCAAAAAGGAATGTTTAACAGTAATTATGTCTGCAAGCAGTTTAGGGTTTATGTTCATGGAGTGCTTTTAAGGTGGTAACGACCACTCCTTACTTAAAAGGTTTCAGAACCTCAAGGATCTGGAGGGACACCTAGTTCAATGGGCGCTGAAGTTGCAGGTATATGACGTTGAGATTAAGCACCGGCCTGCATAAAACATCAGAATACTGATGGACTGTCATGGATTCCTACTGTTGCATTGACTAAGTATAGCAGATAGCCTTTATGACAAGATACTGAGCAGGGAATATGATAACAAACTAGAATAATTACAACGAGTTTTTGACTGACTGTCAAAGAACATTGCTGTCAGGGACGGAAAACTCTTAAATCTAATTGAAGATTACAAAACCATCATACCTCGACCCAACTTAGCGTACATATCTGATCATTGGAGCCCGCAAAGCCATAAGCCATGGATGATTCAAGAAGACATATGAACAACTAAAACATCACTACTACTGGGAGTTGAGTCACTTTAATAACCATAAAGTCTTCAGCTTTTGCAAGGAGTGCCAAGCAGAAGCAGCATATTGTAAGCGCATGTCAGATCATTTGTAATGCCAAAATTTGCTTTTCAAACCATGTAAATCAATGTTTTGAGGCTGATAACAACCCATGGAGGTTAATTTAAATATACTGCGGTGGTCATCAATGACCTTACAAACTGTGTTGAAGCTAAACCAATAAGAGGCCTGAGGGCTGTGATGGCCGTTAAATTTCTTTTAGAATATCATTCATAAACATGGATGCCCCCAATTGCTTCTATTGGACTATGGTACTACCTTCACTTCTCAGGTGATTGCCAAGATCAATGCTTTGATAGGGTTCTGCGAAGTTTCAATGTCATATAAACGCGAAACAAATGGTATGGTGGAATGACTCAATCGCACTAGTTAAATCCTATAAAAATTGGCGTTAGGCAAATTATCTAGGTGGAAATTCCTCTTGCCTTACGCTATCTTTGCATATAATATCACAATCCACTCATCCACAGGAATTTCACCATTTCAACTCCTGTACAGGTGATAACCCGCCCTTCTGCTGATCCTGTACTCCTGCGTTCAAAGAGAAGGAATGACTCCCAGTCAATACTTGAGGAACTTTGTCCAAACGTTGATCAATCTCCAAAATGAGGCTTTTTTTAACATGCTGCACAGAAAATGAAATCTTAAAGAATGACAATCAGACTCGTCATCCCTTGCCTTGTCTTAGCATAGTGGAGCAAGTTCTCAGCTATGATAACCATGGTTTTGGTATGAAAGCAATCTCAGACACATATGGAAGGGACCAGTTGAGATCATAAAGAAAACTCCATCTGTTACAAATACGCTCAAAGACCCTGTCATTTGACATATTAATAACCAAATACACGCCAAGTCCCTAAAGCGTTTCCAATAGGGCGCTGTGATGATGACCCCTCCAATCAATAATCCGACCTCCAGCTAAAAGAAATTTGTCAATCCCTTATGTTTGGTCAAGTGAGGAGAGATATTGAAATCTGGGTTGACCTACCATATGATATTTCCACCAACCCTACTAACCCTAATGCCCTATAGACCTCGGATTAACATTGTTCCATTATCTGTATCCTTTGGCAGATCAATTCCAATTGATTTGCTGTCAAAATTTGGTATAAATTTATAATATAAATTTAATAATTTTTTTATTGATTCTTTCATATGATCCTGCTTTTTGGCAGATTAAACTTTATCTGATTGTTGACTGAATGTCCAGTTCCTTGAACCATTTCTGTTCTCATCTATTGGAGACTACCAGAATCATTTAGTTGATTTATCATGAACATCCCACATCTACCAATACCCTAAAGATGCCCTCATTGTTGGACAGAAATTTACTATAAGTTCCCAAAAATATATAGATGACTGTCAATTCTGAGATGCGTTTATCCAACGCCTATTAGCAGATCATTAATGGGAAACACTGGAAGATTTTGGAGCTGTAAAGAAGACTAATTTACTAGAGAGCCAGGGTATAAATTGGGTTGGCCTTGTATTGAAAGAAGGATATGTGGTGATGCAAATTCTGTTATATACAATTAACAAAGGAACTCCATGATGGAAGTGCATATCAATACTACATCAGATCAGAAGAATTTACATCTAATAAATGCTTTTATTTTTAACAAGCTTTACGTCTATTTTAATGTATACTGTCCTCACACAGTTAAACCTGTTGAAGTGTAAATATACCTGTGCTCATCTTTCCCAGTTGCAGTTCCAATTTAAAACAGCATTCATTGATAATAATTGCTATTGTTAAAATATAAATTTATAAAAATCTTAGGACTTGGGCCTAGTTAAATTATAGATTGATATATAATGTAAGTAAAGGTCAATCAAAGTAGGATTTAAATGGTAACCCTAAAGTTAAAGGCTTCACCTAAACTAGGGGAAAACCCAACACCTTGGTTTTTAAAGAGGTTATTGATTAAATGCTTTACTGGACCCAGAAGGAGCCCCATGGACTGGGACAACTCCCTGAAAATTTTTCTATTCTCTTCAATAGATTAGAAGTATATAAAATAAACAGGATGTTATAATTGTTAATGGGAAGAAACTTTTTTTCCACTCAGAGTAACTTTTGAGTGATTTTAATTAAAAAAGAGAGTAAAAAGCCTAACTAGCCTACTCTGACCTCCCCCATTAGCCTAATGACCTCAGAATCTCCGCTGGCTGCTCCAGTGTGGGGCAGTGGCGAAACTCCACCCAGCGTTTTCCATCTGGTGGGAAAACGCTTTTGGACTGGCTCATCCAGTCCTAATAGTACATTGGGTTGGTTCATTCTGCCCAAGGATCTCACCATCAACCTGATACATGCCCAGGCAGTGCCTCACAGCCCACTTGTTCTCCCCCAATCCCAGCTGCAATTCATCCTTTGGGTTAAATATGAGAAATTATTCCCATACGCAGAAAAAACCATTACCAACTTGGCCCAGGCGGTGATGATGCCAGCCAGATTTATCAATTTCTGCCCATATAAGGGGTATTTTAATCTTGGCTTCACCTGCAAAGTGGATGCTGCCACTGCAGCCACCGTTCCCCTGGTTTTCCAGGGCACCCCTATACCCACAACATGCACCCAGCTCCCCACTGACACCACTATGGTGGTTCATTTTGCATGGTTGCCCACTCACCATCCCCCTGCGGTGCTCCATCAGGAGCTTATGGAAGGCTTGGCCATGTATGGCTCCAACCTCATCCTTCAGTTTGTGGTCCCCAATGGGGCCACTCGACTTGCTGGGCCTTGGGCATTCACCACAATTAGCCCAAAAAATTGCTTTGTCAATCCCCCCACGCCATCATTCCTTCTGCCCCCGATCACCCATTCTGGGCCTGTGTCAAGGGAGGGAGGACTATATGTCTATCCTGCTTAGTGTTGTATCACTTAAAGCATAAATGCCCCTATCTTACTGCATCCGCTGGACCTTCGTTGCCTCCATTTGGCCCCCAATACGCCACACACTCCACTGCTTCTTGGCATGGTGTACAATCCTTCCCCCTCCATCCCCAAAACCTGCAGCTGATGTAGCGCCCACAGATGCCAATCAGGCCCCTCCTCAGTCCAGTGCCACATGCACTTTAACTAATCAGGAGACAGCTTGGATAACGTTTGGTCCCACGTTAACCTCAGATGATAGCCACAGCCCATAAATTCACCAACCCCAATTTCCAATATGACCTGAATCCATGGACTTCATTAGATGAAACTGATGAAATATACAATGCAATTGAAGACTCAAATACCCAAATAGAAGAATTTATACAGGTACAACACCCATTCAAATCCCTCAGTTTTTGTACGCCCCTAACTGAACGCCGCTGTGTTCTGCTCTGACCACCAGCTCTCTGTTGCTGGAGCTGAAATCCCAGATAACAACAACATCCATGAGATGACTGATTCATCAGTAGCAATTCTTGCCAAGGGTCTCCCTCGTCCCAAAATTGCTCTGACCTTTGCCTTGGAAAGCAGAAGTAGCATCCTAACCCTCCACAAACAAGCAAATGTCGCCATCAAAAAAGTGGCTACCACTTTACAGGCCAAGACAAAAACCACCCGCAACACCGCAGCTTTATTATCCTAAATTACTTCCATCCATCTTCATGTGAAAGACTGCCTTTCCAAACATCTAGGTGCAATTTTTGATATAGGTAAGCTTAAAACCAGCTGACCATCAGCCAACTCACTCCCCATGTCGCTGATCACCCACAACATTGCTTTCCACCTTGACCCGCACACTTGCATTTGATATGAATCTAATTCTGAGGATAAGTCACCTGATCCCCCTTCCCTTTTCACCATGGTGTGATGAGAGACTCGTCGCTGTCCCACCTGGCTAATTGTATTCTCATTAAGTTGTGTTTCACCTTCTCTTTTGGGTGGTTAATCACTCTGTTTGGGTAGGTAGTTCATTCATTTTTTTAGCTCTTTGAGTTTTGGTAATTTACATCTCTTGGTCAGCATGCCTCAGTTAAATAAATGATTCTTAATGGGAAAGTATAACATACTTAACATTACCAAAAAAAGCAAGGTCATCCTTTTGAGCCAGTGAACTGACTTGGAATTTAGGGCCCTTCATGATCCTGAAGGGATACTAGAAACGATCTAAGTGGAGGAAATGATCCATGGGATCTAGTTACCTATATTAAAACAAAATGCACATAAAATTCTTGTGAATATCATAATAATCTGAGCCTAGTTATCTGCCTCTATATGGCACATAGATATGAATTTATGTACATTATATTACAAATAAATTATACTGATTTTCTAATAACTAATTAAGAGTCAAAAGATATAAATTACAGGCTGAAGACGCTTTATAAGTATATGTCTGAACTTAAAGGTAGGTTAGAAGTTAGGTAAGATATCCTGACTATAATCCTTCATTATTAAATTTTTTGGTTATACTGTTTTTATCAAATTCAGAATACAACTAAGTAGATATCTTGTAATGCATTTTTAATTTTATGGGAAATACTCTAAGAACTATATTCTTTTATATCTTATATAAATACTAAGTAAAGATTTTTGTACATCTCAAACTACTTTTAAGCAATTTCAAGGTAGATAAAAACGATACTTTCCCTTCCTCTTGGTGTGAATTTTATTAAAAAGATTTTTTAAAAAGCAAAATTAAAATTTGACTGCCCGCTGTCATTTTCGCCCCAATGTCTTTGGATTCCCTGTTAGCTGCTCCGATGTGGGACAGTGATGAAATTGAACACAGCGTTTTTCATCTTGTGGGAAACGCGCTCAGACTGGTTCAACCAGTCCTACTAAAGCCCAGGGTCAGCTCATTCCACCCAAGGATATCAACGCTCACCTTGCTTATACCCAGGCAGTGCCTTGTTGCCCTCTGGTACTCCCCCATAACAACATGCATTTTTTCTTTAGGGTCAAATATGGGAACCTTTTCCAATATGACAACAAAGCCACTATAAAAATGGCACAGTCAATGATGAAACCTGCCAATTTTATTGATTTCCACCCCTATAAGGGTTATTTTGATCTCAGCTTCAATTGTAATGCTGATATCACCACTGTGCCCACTGTGCCCTTGAGTTTTTAGGGTACTCCTCTCCCTACCACTCAGACCTGGTCACCAGCATACACCACTTTAGTTGTTCAGTTTGTTGGTTTCCCGCCAACCTTTCCCTCACGGTGCTCCATCACAAGCTGATGGAAGGTTTGGCAGCCTACAGCTCCAGCCTTATCTTACAATTCTGGTCCTAGAATGGGCCACACGCCTCACTGGGCCTCAGGCGTTTGCCACGATCAGCCCTAAATTAAAAAAAATTACTTGTCAAATCCCCCTAATACTTTCATTCCTTCTGCTCCTGATCATCCATTCTGGCCCACTTTGGGGCAGGCGGACTATCTTTTATTCCTGCCATGAGTCAGATCACCAAAAAAATGCTTCTTCCTTGCTGCTTCCACCTGCTCTGCGTTTTCATCCACCAGCCTCCAATCTGCCACCCACCCCGCAGCTTTATCAGTATTGGATACAGTCCCACCCCCTCCCCAAAATCTGATGCTGCTGCCGTGTCCACAGCAACTAATCAGCCCCTCCTCATCCCAGTGCTATCAATGCTCCCACCAATTATAAATTGTCTTGGACAACAGTTTGCTCCCATGCTTCCTCTTTATTGACAGCCACATTCCACCCTTACTCTGATGATCCAATCTAATTCATCAAGATTTCTTGGGGATTATTAGTTGAAGTCAATGAATTGGGTAATTTAATTGAAGAACTGATGTCCACATTAGATGGTTCATACATATTACAAACCCCTGTTCAGTTCCCTCGGAATTTTTACACCTCACAGCTGAACGCAGATCCATTTCAAAGTGCCACCCAGCTTTCTGTTGAAGCAGATGCAAAACTAGATTGTTTACCCTTGCTTCAAAGCTGGAGCTAGTCAGTGAAAATGCTTGCCAAAGGTCTCCATCATCTCATTATTGACCCAACCCTGACTCCATGGGGTAAGCATGAAATCCAAAAGTTATATAAACAAGCCGCTGATGCCATCCGCAAGTTATCAGGTTTCACAGAGTCCCAAGGCAAAAATCACCCGCACCAACATCTCTTTAATAGCTCAACTTACTGCCTCCCGCATTCATTTATAAAATTGCTTAGCCTGTATCCTGGTGCAATTCCTGCATCTGGTAACTTTCACGAGGACACATTACAAAATCCTTGCATCACATACTACCAATGTCCCTAAACCCTTGATCTCAGCCTTGGACCATTCTCTGCTCTTTGACGAGGACTCCACTGCCAAAGATGAGCCCCAAATTCCCACTTCCTCTTCTTCTATGGTGGTGTAAGCAGTTCACCGCTTCACCACCTGTTTGGTTGTGTTCTCGTTTTGTGTGCTTTGACTGCTCTTTTTGAGTTGTTTTTTTTTTCTGTTAGGTTTAAATTATTTTAGCTCTTCAAGCTTTGGTAATGTCCATCCCCTGGTTGGCATACCTCAAAAAATAAAAATTAAAATAATAGAAACAAATTTAACCTCACCATTCTTATGCCACCATCTTCCCATTAGTGTTCTCATATTCACCTCCTGCTTCTCCAGTATGGGCAGTGGTGTTCCAAACCAGCATCCTACACCCTGAAGTAAAGCGCGTTTTGACAGGTTTAGTTAGTCTACCTAATAAATCTGACCGCTTTGTCCCAATGGGGGACTAAGCACTTCACCTTGTGCGCATTCACCCAATGTTTCTCCATCCTCTAGCCCACCAAAAACCAACGCTTTTTTTGCGTTTGAGTCAGATATGGGCATTTATTCCCATACTCTGACAAAGCAATAATTATACTTTCCACTGCCACCTTAGTATTGACTGGTTATACTAACAATCTCCCTTTTAAGGGCTACTCTGGTATAGTTCCCCACTAAAAAGGCCGTGGCTGCTTCTGTGGTGACTCCTTTAATATTTTGAATTACCTTTCTACAACTAACACTTGACTCTCCACTAACACCACAACGATGGTGACATTTGCAAATCTCCCATCACATCTACTGTCCCAAATCTTATACAAGGAATTGATTTTGAGTCTTATAGCTTAAAGCACTCAAAGAATCCACCAATTCACTGTTCCCTCTAGTGCAGAGAGTCTTGCAGTCCCTTGCAATATTGCCATCATCACTCCAACATCTCACAACTGACCCCAGGTGCTCATATTGCCATGTGTAAACTTTTAAGCTAGGTTGATCGCTTTAACTCTCAAGTCTACTTTACAGGGTCTGATATGTGCGTTGAAAAAGAGTATTGATATAAATTGACTGTATTGACAAAAGTATGAAGACTATTGTCCTAGTTGAAATTTTCACAATCAACTTGAGTATTGTCATCAATGCTAGACTGGTGCTAACAATTTTCCTACTAATCCTTGAAGGTACTACTAGAAATTAAGGGGACTTCTCCCTCTAACTCTTCCTTCTGCTGGAACTTAACCTAAAATTAATTTCAGATGTTCTCTTTTCCTCTCTTGACGCTGGAGCATGCGGATATCTTGATAACCTAAATAAACTAAGGTTATCATA
Organism: Massospora cicadina; assembly: GCA_022478985.1. NCBI lineage: Eukaryota > Fungi > Entomophthoromycota > Entomophthoromycetes > Entomophthorales > Entomophthoraceae > Massospora > Massospora cicadina. The sequence goes on from JAKSZP010004538.1 coordinate 44,650, forward strand.
TCCTTCAACTTCAATCCAAGAACGAAATATCACTAAATGTATGACAGTCTAATTTATAATAATATTTAAGTTTAATCAAGCATTTCAAGTCTTTAAGTCTTTTTTATAATAAAAAAGGAAATTATAAGGGAATTTGGCGTTCAACTCTTCCATTGGCGCCCATTTTTAAATTCCAGCCTTCGCCAATGGATTAACCCTCTGAGTCACACCCAACAGTGATCTTCCTCATCCATCTAGTTATATTCCACCGCTGGATAAATTTGTGGACCCTTCATGGCTGAATTGAAGAGTGTCCCAACGGCTTTGGTCAACCCCAGTGTATTACCCTTACCAGGCTAGAAACCTGTTTAGGTAATGAGACCTTTTACCCATTAATAGCAGGTTGCATTATCTAAAAGAAATAACTTGCAAGTTGCTATCAGAAGCGTCGTCAATGCTCAACAACTAATAATAAATCCCTTAGTCAATCGGTGACATACTTTGATTAAAACCTACAGTATAATTAAATAATCAAAAATTAAATTAATAATTGAATCACGTGTTAATTTTTGGGGATCATCCTTGATGAAACGGTAGCAATCCAGCAGACATAAATCTCAGCCAATTAGTTAATACTTTGTTAGGAATAATTGCCAATAGTAGTTATAATCTCTTATGATAACTCAAATCCAATAAGGTAATTCACCTCCAGCAGACAAAGCAGATAGTGTTATAATTAATAAAGATGGCTCTATGTGAGCATACTAAATCCCAACCACATGGCGCCAGATCATTCCTTTAGGCTTGTATCAATAACAATGGTTGACATATTTTTCTTTGTTTTATATTAAACCACTATAAAGAAAAATTGTCAACACATAGCTGACTCTTCTCCTACTAAGCCCGTATCTGATACTGTGCCAGCGGCATTTAAAAAGGGCCATTTTGATCCCCTCTCCCACCCAGCCCACTCACCAGATGGGCCAGTGTGGAAGATCAGCCCAAAAATTCTTCCAGTAACAAACAACAAACTGGATTTATTCCAGCCAATCAGGATCAGAATTGGACACATGTTCTACCCATGTAACTCCCCATTCACTCACCACCACCCACCATAATGATGACTCTACAATTTAAATCAACTAGAAGGATTGGGCTTTATTGGATGAAGTTGAAAAATTAGATGGAATTGTCTTAACCTCAAATGCACAATTTTAAACATATTTATTTTTAAACCCAACTTGATAATAACTCCTGCCAGAGGTATGTGCCTAAGCCCAACGCTATCCCCTACTTAACTGACCACCAGCTTTTCATATCTGAAATGACATTACCTTAAAAGAGCCAGTTCTGCAAAGCAGTGGCACAGTCTTTTGCTAACTTCAATTAAAGGCTACACATACCCATTTTTCCTTTGATTTTCTGCTGTTTTGTGCGGAAATCCTCAAGTTGTAAACGCTTATAAAGTCACAGCAATAAGTTGTTGATCTGGCGGCAATCACCCCAACTACCAGAATTACTCGGAAAATTAAGTGCAGATTTGTTTAACTCACACTTGCCTTTATTTAAGCCAATAATCACATTGCTGAGTACATTAATGCCATCTTTTTAGATGAAATTATCAAAAATTAACCCCGTTTAAATACTTTGACCCACAATCTACAAATGCAACAGCTCCCTTACTACCATTTTTTATCAACCTATTATATTCTGAGGCCAAAAATGTGCTGCCGCCTCCCACCTCTGTCATGGTGATTAGAAGTTCACCAATCCATACCTGGTTGGATTGTCACATCTTCATGTCAATTTCTTTTGTTTTAACTTGTTTTTTTCTAATAAGTTTAGGCTAAATTTTTATGATTAATTTTTTTATCTCTTTGAGCTTTTGGTGATATCAATCCTTTAATTAACTTGCCAAACTATTAAAGATATAGACATATAGATTTTATCTTTACAGCCATTCTTGTTAGGACCAGGGGAGCCCAAGTTAGCTTTGGTTGCAAACTTGCAGTTCTTGCAGAACAACCCAATTGACCAAGTAAATAGTTGGAGTATGGCCTCACAGCCCTCTATCTGACAAATGATAAGCTAATTCTGTGGTTTCATAAAAATGGCTGCAATGAATGCCATGATGCACAAAATGCTTTCTAAAAGAAAGCAAACTTTAGGTACTTTATTGGGATAGCTATTTATTAAAATGGATAAAATGAACAAAATAGTCAGTGCTCTCACTTGTTTGAGGATTGGCCTAAATATTAAAAGGCTTTTGAAGCTGGCAATGCTGTTCTTGGGTACTGCATCTTCTTCTTGTGCTGCAGGTTCCTGTTTTGTACTTAAGAGGGAAGGTTTAGTGAGAAAATATGGTTGACGATCTATAAAAACAAAGATATATTTCTTTACTTAATTTATTTAAGTAACAAGTAGAATGAAGTTTTGATCAATCAGGTTATTACTCTGATGTGGCTTTACAGTATTAACCTACTTTTCAACCATTGTCACTTTTGGGTTTTATCAAGTAAAAGCCAAATATCAAAATCTTTGGTTGTCAGGAACAGTAGGAATAGAAGTTTTGAGATGGCTTCGCTGATCAGAATGGCTGGAGTGAGGTGATGACATAGTATTTTTACTTCTTCAAGGTCCAGTATATATGCACTATCCCGGGTTAAAATACTAATTTTTTAAATATTTGGTCAGGAAAAATAAACTTAAATTTTCTAGGAAAAAATGATGCTCTTTATTTGTTAAGCCTTTGATATATATAGGGCGGCTAGATGTCCTGTGGCAGATAGGGCACTCAGTCCCTCTTTGTTCAAGATCTTCACTTCTCATCCAGTATGGCGGTCAATCTGCAGCCACTTCCTTTGATAGGCTTCAGGATTGTTGTCCTTCAATTATGCGAGGGCACTGATGGTGAACTCTGTTGTTGAGACAGAGTTTTACCTTGTGATGATTCCTGAATCTCCTCCATTAATTCTTGCTTGTTAAGGGAAGAGGCCCATTTGGCGACAATCCATTTGATACTGGAAGGTTCAATCCCTTAAGAGGACAATCAAAAATATCGCAGCTTGATCCCAAGATAATTCAGATTGTTCTTTATTACAAATACTGACATAGCCCCCCTCAAGGTCCTGGCAGAGGGGACATAGGGGCACTAACCTAGTATAAATGTGGTTAACAACTGTACCCTGAACAACATCTACAATGGAATATTCATAGCCATTTTTATATAGTACAAAATAGAGCATTAATTAAGAGGTGTTCAACTTATTGGGACGCCCACCAGAGAGATTGTGGTAAAGCAGCACAAGGTCTCCATAATCGATCAAGGGAAGAGCTGGATGTTTGTCATTAGATGGCATAGTCTTTCTGGTAGTGGTCAAGAGGATCCCTTGGGTGGCGTGAACTTGTAGCATATTTATATCATCTACTAGCGCCTAATAGTCAACTCAGTAATATTGGGAGAGGCGGAGTCCAATAAAGGATGGACACTACTAGGTAGTTGGGCTCCCTACCATAGAGTGCCTGAAATGGGGACATTTTTGTCACATGTGGTAGCTGATATGATAGGCTAAAAAGCGGATTTCAGGTAATGATTCCATTGCATGGGGTACGTGGAGGCCTTCTTGCAGAGAATAGAAACTAGGGAGTTATTTTAACGCTTTACTACCCCAATAGTAGAAGGGTTACAAGGTACAGTGAAGTGCTGTTTAGTATTAAATTACGTGGTCAGCTCTTGGACAACTTGGGAGATAAATTTTAATCCATTGTACAAGAGCAAAAATCTGGGTCACCCATGTTGGGTAAGAATGGAGTAAAACAGAAACATGGCGGTGGCCTATGCGGTAGCGGCAGGAACTGAGATGGCCTTAACCCATTTTTAAAGTGATCAATGGCTTGTATAATGTAGAGGTGACCAGGAATCCCATGGATAAGGGCCCTACAAAATCCACGCTAACAATACTAAATGGCATAGAGGGCTACAACTTCATGCTGATATTGGTATTCTGCCTGATCCTGGGTTCTGCACGCCAAGCAGGCATCTAAAACCTCATAGATAAATTCAAGCATTCAAACCCAGTAGCATTGTTTTCTTAGCTACATGTAACTATTCTTAAATGCTCCATGCCCCACATTATTTTGTTCCTTGAGGATTTGCGGGCCACTAGCTTTTTGATTAGTGACACAAACCATATACAAAGTGGTCCTTCAATGCTCACAAAGCTAGGGTGAAGATTAGTAAAACTCTTCTTAAAACAGGACTTAGCCAAATGATCAAGGTTCAGAGGTTTTATGAGAACTTCCTAATGAAAAAACAAATTTAAGTGGAAGTTCTATATTTAAGAAAAGAATGGTACTTAAAATAGTACCATAAAGAATCAAGAAAAAATTAAAGGAAGTGAATATTTCAAATGGTGGATAGGTGCACACCACGTGTTGTTCCACGTGCGAAGGTAGAAGGAGATTTAGGAATGTGGGAGGTGATAGCACAGTCCAGGAATATGGTTGGAGTATATCAGGATTCATCATGAAAGGCTTGATTTGAAAAATAATGTTAATATAGTTAAGTGAGGACCATTACTATCATTAAAAAACCAATAGGTGGTAAAGTAAAATGGGGCATAAGGTGGTATATGGGTGAAATAAAAAGAGTAACGCGTTTAGTATAATTTTTATGTCTGGTTCTAAGATGATATTAAGTGGGTCCATGTCATAGCTTTATGACATGATTGAGGGTATCAACTGTAAGGATAAAGCTGGTCGTCAGGAGGCCAAAAAGGTTAAGTTAGCAGGCCTTCCTGACCTTAAATATACCCTGGACCAACGCTGGGTTCAGGTCAGATATGCTCAAGTTGGTCTAGGGGATGTGCGTTATACTCAGCCCTGTGTTATGGCAAGGGCGTTAAAAACACTAGTTATGTTCTTAACAGCGACAGTTTGGTTCAGTTGCTTGGTGAACAAGGTTTTGAAACCCGTTCACTTTTTCAAAATTTCTAAATTGGGTTGGCCATGCCTACAATCAAAAACACATGTTTGGTCAATCTCAAGATATAGTACCCTGACTGATGGAAGTATGCTCCTATTGGCGCACTTAGGCTTAGCACCACTTCCCTGATTGACAATTCCCCCCCCCAATTGTTTGAGTATGTTTCCTTGAGACCATCTGTTGGGATTTTAGCCCACCTTTCCAGACTCCTAGGCTACCTGTTGGTTTGCTAGAGGATAAGTACCACAAGCAAATGAATTATATATTGGTTGACCCCGATTTCAGGTTAATAATGTTTGAAAAATGGCAATTCGCCAGTTTTGGATCCATTGAGGATCAATCTGGGTGAATGCTTAAAATCTCGTTGAACATTGTTAACGAAATGGGAGAATCTAATAGTTGATCAATGATTAAATATCAGGTGTACCAATTGGGATTAGTTGGGTTTCATAACCAACCAATTGGAATTTAATTAGCAGTTGTGAGCCAAGTGATGCTTCCTGCAACTAATGAATCGATAAGTTAGTTCATGACCTGCCAAAATAGGGTAAAGAGTCCCATTAACTAAGAAAAGCGCTAGCCAAATATGGTTGGTTCACTGTGATTAAGCAGGAAACGTTAGTGACACATTTTTGGCTCTTTTCTTTTCAGGTCTCAAGTTGTCCAATAGAGGAATCCTAACCAGATGGAGAATACCATCTCTTGTAGAGATGTCATTGGGCAGTTCAATGGCAACGGCTGAAGTTTCAAGGCTGAGGCGCTAACTGAGGAGTTAGGAGCCAAATTCCCTCTATAAATTTCCTAAAAATTCATATAACTAGAAAAGATTCTTCCATTTGGGATATAAGTTTTATTCATCTTCAGCTAATTATTGTTGTGGTATATAATAATTGTGGACTCTTTTGTGTGTAGAAGAGTAAGGATTGGGGATCCTTAGAAGAGAAGCAGACCTTTGACGTGAATCTCCGCAGACTCAGCATGATGAGAAGAAGATCTTGAACCTCTTAATCTGAGAGTGGATTAAGTTGGACGGAACAGGGAATAAGTCCCTTATAGGTAACTAGAATTTCGTGGATTATTACAGTTCTAGCGTTGGACCATATCAGGTTTATCTATTCAACTATGGACAATAGTTGTCATACTATTATCAACCACATATCAATTACTATCAAGCAACGCAAATTGTGCACATACCGGACCTGTGCAGTTAAATTTTAAGAACTATAAGTTTAGCAATCAATAACATCGTTAATAGAACCAGATTTTAACATTTGATGCTCACTACAGGGGGTAGTTGAGTAAGATACACTAATCTAAGATGTCATATAAGGACGAGTTAAGAAAACTTTGGACGGAATTGGCAATCATTAAAAAGAACGCCTTGAATTCAGCCAGTCATAGAGAATTTGCTGACTTGGAGTAGAGATCACTAAGATTGAGGAAGGAGTAGAAGATGTTTCAAATTTTGGAAATAAGTTACTAGGGAAAGTAACGTCATTGTAATAAAGAAGGAGATATAGTTCAAGAAGTTTTATTCTTGAATACTGAATGTGAAGCAGAACGTGTTCAATTATGTTCACTCAGCTCAGACTTGGAGCATCTAGTGAATCAGTTAAAGAACTGAAGACTTAGAAATGCGAATGTGAACCCTATGTGACGACCAACGCCAGGAAAGGAACCCAAGAACTCCAGTTGGGAAGTCAACAATTCCTAGAAATATGCCAACTGCATTCACTGCAATTTTGAAGATGACCCCCGAGATTACTTCTCAAGTCAGTTGGTTAGTCAAGCTGAGAGTGGTGGCTAGAGAGACTCCAGAGGAATTCAAAGCCACGCCGAAATTACCCATGTTTCATCCAGATAACGCTACTGCATTCTTCCAACTGTTTGACATGACTATGTTTGGGTATGTAATAGACAAAAAGCTTTGACAGTGATGAAATGTTTGGATACAGACTGTCAAAACTTGGTGTTACCTCATTAGAGGAAGACAGCTGGTCATACTCGGAGGCTATTTTTATTTAACTAAAGTAAGATGACCATGGGACAGACATTAACAAACTAAAAAATAAAACTAAACTAACATAATTAATTGATTCAAACAAAACGCCCAAATGAGCGGATTGAATGAAACACACAGAACGAAACAACCAACCAGGTGGCAGCGGAGACCACTTATCCCTACATGGCGGAAGGGGAGGGGGGATCAGGGGGCTCATCTTCAGCAGCAGCTTCCTCATCCCAGAGTAGGGTACATGTCAAGGCGGATAGCAAGGGCGTCAAGGCATTGGCGGCATGTGGTTCCATATCACTAGTGATTGGTATTTCCAAGAAATTGCCAACTACAAAAAGGGCAGTGATATATTCTGCTAAAGCTTTTATGGTTTTAATGTGGGCGTCTGGTAGTTTAATGAATGTGGCAATACTGGTTTGGGTGATCTTAGCTTTAGGATTCTGTGCTACTGGTACCATGTTCTGGATAGCATCGTTGACATTTTTGTGCAATTGATTTTATATTAATCTTACTTTTTGGGGTGAAATTTACGTGGATAACAGGAGGTGGAATAACTCCTGTGAGCATCGCCACTGATTTGGCAGCAGCTTTGCGGAGGGGATGACAATCTGGTGTGGCAGCTGCTTCTACTGCAAGCTGGTGGTCGCTGTAGAATGATTTGGCATTTAGCTGTGGGGCATATAAATGTGGGGGAATTTGGCGTCCCATTCTGCATTACAGAACTGCTCAATTTGCAAGGATGGTTCTTCAATGAGATTACCTGATTTGTCAATTTCAGCCAATAGTTCTAATGGGTTCTGGTTGAATTGAATTGGGGAATTGGCGTATGGTTGAGGTTTGGTTGATTCGTTGGAGGAAGTATGGAATCAAACTGGGGTCCAAGCTGGTGCTTGATTGGAGGGAGTCTCAGGATTCAAAATAAAAATCATCTTGAATTCCTGTCTTCTGAATCCAGCTGTGCTGAATTGGTCGTCAAACCCAGCCAAGACAAAACTTTTTCAGTATCATCCTCACCTAGTCCTGAGTCACGTGGAGTGGGCTTTCCACCTTCTCAGTCAGGTGAGCAATGATATCCATTGAGAACGCCCTCAAGGAGGCCATTCCAGAAGGTTAGTAAAGATCCTGATTGGATGAAGCTCTGAAGATCCTGAAGGCACTGAGTCCTGATGCACCCTATAAATATTGAAGCATTTTGATTTAATAAAATATTTGGTAAACTAACCCATATTTTCCCATTTCCTCTTTGGTGCTCTTTTCCAATTTTCCAGCTTTGAGCCACTGTGAAACCCAGCGCCAGACCAAGGAAACTGTAGCACCAACAAAAGTGGTGCTCACTACAGGGGCTCCGAGCTGACCTAAGTGAAAACATCGATCACAAAAAATGGAAACCAACAGCAGTCCTGATGACTATACAACTGGTCAATTGAGGAGTGTTACTCGATGGGTTAGTACTTTGCAATACACAACGCCACCCTCACAGCTGGAAAGGCTAGAGTTCCGCGCCGCCTTCCAATTCTCGCTGCCCTCCCTAGATGGGAGCCAATATCAACTTCAGTTCAAACACACCCACGATGTTATCCAACAACTAGTCCTCAGCATCTACACTGAGGGCGCCCACTCCAGTCACTCCCGTGCCTCTGCCATGCCATCCACAATGTGGGACCTCTACTCCTCGGCTGTATTACCTGCTGGGGAGCTTACCTTGGGGCCTGATCGCTACCTTCATAATTTCGTCCATCCTGCAATTCATCACCTCCTCCAGTTAGTAGGATTACACCATCAGGAGGTCTCTCAGCACCTAGGGCTCACCCAAAATTTACATTCATATATTATCAACTTCTATGAT